>PITA01009564.1:0-76843 GCA_004023965.1 Spilogale gracilis | reverse complement strand
CTGTACAGCAAAGGAAACAGTCAACAAAACAAAGAGGCAACCCACAGAATGGGAGAAGATATTTGCAAATGACACTACAGACAAAGGGCTGGTATCCAAGATCTATAAAGAACTACTCAAACTCAACACCCAAAAAGAAGATGAACACATCAAAAAATGGGCAAGAGACATGAAGAGGCACTTCTCCATAGAAGATATAAAAATGGCTAACAGACACATGAAAAAATGTTCAGCATCACTAGATATCGGGGAAATTCAAATCAAAACCACACTGAGATACCACCTTACACCAGTTAGAATGGCCAAAATTAACAAGTCAGGAAACAAGTGTTGGAGAGGCTGTGGAGAAAGGGGAACTCTCTTACACTGTTGGTGGGAATGCAAGCTGGTGCAGCCTCTTTGGAAAACAGTGTGGAGATTCCTTAAAAAATTAAAAATAGAGCTACCCTATGACCCTGCAATTGCACTACTTGGCATTTACCCCAAAGATACAGATGTAGTGAAAAGAAGGGCCATATGTACCCCAATGTTCATAGCAGCAATGGCCATAATCGCAAAACTATGGAAAGAGCCAAGGTGCCCATCAACAGATGAATGGATAAAGAAGATGTGGTCCATATATACAATGGAATACTATGCCTCCATCAGAAAGGATGAATATCCAACTTTTGTAGCAACATGGACTGGATTGGAAGAGATTATGCTGAGTGAAATAAGCCAAGTAAAGAAAGTCAAGTATCATCACATGGTTTCACTTACTTGTGGTGCATAAGGGGTAATACAGAGGACAGTAGGAGAAGGAAAGGAAATGGGAAGTAGGGTAATCCAGGGAGAGAAACGAAACAAGAAAGACTTTGGACACAGAAACAAACTGAGGGACTTGGAGGGTGGAGGTGGGGGGATGGGAGAGCCTGGTGGTGGGTACTGGGGGCACCTATTGTGTGGAGCACTGGGTGTGGGGAATGAGGAATGAATCTTGGAACACTGGAAAAAAATTTAAGTAACAATTTTAAAATAAATAAATAAATAAAAGAAAAGAAAGTGGGCATCCAGGGCACCTGGGTGGCTCAGTGGGTTAAAGCCTCTGCCTTCAGCTCAGGTCATGATCTCAGGGTCCTGGGATCGAGGCCCACATCGGGCTCTCTGCTCAGCAGGGAGCTGCTTCCTCCTCTCTCTCTGCCTGCTTCTCTGCCCTCTTGTGATCTCTCTCTCTGTCAAATAAATAAATAAAATCTTGAAAGAAAGAAAGAAAGAAAGAAAGCAAGAAAGAAAGAAAGAAAGAAAGAAAGAAAGAAAGAAAGAAAGAAAGAAAGAAAGAAAGAAAGAAGAAAGAAAGAGGGCATCCAGGGAAAATGAAGTAGCAGCCTACCAATGCCACGAGGGTGGGAACTAGGTCTTCAACTGACCTCAGCACCATGGCAGGTGCTCAGAGGAGAGAGACCAGGTGGTGAAAAGCTTATCACGGCCATGGGGATCTTTAAAATGATACTCCATTTGAAGAAAAAGGTACAAGGTATAAAAATGTAATAATTGTTTGAAACTGCTTTAAGCAAAGCTGTTAAATAGAAGAGGAACCAGCGCCTGTGTGTGTGTGACTAGGGAGCAGAACCAGGCCCCATTTGCACAAGTTACACAGATGTGGTCTGAACTCATTCTGAGTGAGAACTCAGAACTCAGTAACCGTATGAATTCTCTGATGACGGAATCAACCGCCTTGTAAGGTAATGAGTTCCCTGACACCAGAAGGGCTTAAGCGTGGTACCTGTTCAGGTGGGATAACAGGTAGAGCAGGGAGGCATTTGAAAGAGGGCCTGGTGGATTCTCAAAACACTTTGGACTCTGAAATCCTCTGAATCTGGGTGGAAATTATTTGGGTGGAACCACATAAATTTGCCACCATTCCTCTCTCTGGCCTGTTAGACTGCACGGGCTTGAGGATAGCCCAGTCCATCTCAGCATCTGCCCCAAAGGAGGACCGTGATAGCGCATAACATCCAAACTAATAGTACTTGCCAAGCTGATTGGATTTGGTTGTGTTTTTTTTTTTTTTAATTTAAATTCAGTTAGCCAAAATTTAACACATCATTAGTTTCAGATGTAGTGTTCAATAATTTATCAGCTGAATTCAATCTTACAGTATCTTCGATTTGGGGACATCTGATGATGCTTTATTTAGACTAATAGTTTCGGGACTTTCTGACTCCATTGGATTCCCCCATATGTAATGGTGTTACAGGGGACAGACCATCCATTAATTCCAAGACCTCTTGGCGTTTCTGGCAGCTAAACCATCTAGCTCAGAGTCTGAGATGGGTCTGTACTGGGCTGAATGATGATTGAAGGAGAATGTCTGTGTTTTGGAGAGGTGCATGCTAGGGGATCACTGGCATGGATGAGCCCCATTATGCTGGTGACTATCTAGAAATAAGTTTTTCCAGACTGGAACTTGTGGGAGCCTTCAGACCATTTGGGGGTGAGGAAAATGCAGCTTGCAGTCCTTCTCAGAGCATTGTCCTGGACCTGGCTGAGGTTCCCTTCCTGAAGAGTCAATATTCCTACTGCACAGGAGTACAAAGAACTCAGTAGACAGATGGAATGAAAAGTAGGAAGGTAAGGTACAAAGCACACACAGCCTTCTATCACTTGTGACTTTGAAAGTAAAGTGGACTTGATCCATAAAAGTAACAAAAAGGCAAGGGTGCCTGGTTGGCTCAGTTGGTGAGGCATCTGGCTCTTGGTTTTTGTTCATGTCATGATCTCAGAGTCACGAAATTGAGCCCTGCATTGGGCTCCACACTCAGCAGTGAGTCTGCATGAAGACTCTTTCCCTCTCCCTCTGCCCCTCCCCACCTCACGTGTGCATTCTCTCTCCCTTTCCCTCTGTCTCTGTCTCTCAGATAAATGGACAAATCTCTTCTTTTAAAAAAAAAAGTGACAGGGTGCCTAGGTGGCTCAGCCTGCCTTCAACTCAGTTAAGCATCTGCCTTCAGCTCAGGTCATGATCCCGGAGTCCCGGAATCCATATCCGCGTCGAGCTCCTGCTTGGCGGGGAACCTGCATCTCCCTCTCTCACTCCCCTTGCTTGTGTTCCCTCTCTCGCTCGCTGTCTCTCTCTGTGTCAAATAAATAAATAAAACCTTTAAAACAAAAGGTGTGTATGGTTTTATAAAACAACAAAAAGACTAAGAATTAGCTTATCAATTAAAAACTTTGTAATTGATAGGGCGCCTGGGTGGCTCAGTTCGTTGAGCAACTGCCTTCGGCTCAGGTCAAGATCCCGGAGACCCGGGATCGAGTCCCACATCGGGCTCATTGCTTGGCAGGAAGCCTGCTTCTCCCTCTCTCACTCCCTCTGCTTGTGTTCCCTCTCTCACTGTGTTTCTCACTGTCAAATAAAAAAATCTTTAAAAAAAAAAAACAAAACTTTGTAATTGAGGTTGAATGATGCAATGACTAAGAGAGCTGGTTCTGGAACCTGACTTCCTGAGTTCCAAGCCTTGTCCTGTCACTCACTAGCTGCGTGACCTGTAACAAGTTGCTTTACCTCTCTGTGCTTCAGTTTTCACATCTATAAAAAAGATGAGAATGATGATAATAGTATCTACTGCATGAGGAACTATAAGATTTAAACGTAAAGTACTTACAATATAGTACTATAATATCTATCATATAGTACATACTCGATGTTATTTTTTCTTATTATATTACAAGAGTTAATATTCTCACAATAGGAAATTCAATCCCAGTGCAACGGGAGGGACAGGTAGGGCAGTGAAGGTGGGATTTCTTTTTGAGAGTGTCTTGCTTTCTTTCTTTTTTAAAAATTTTATTCATTAATTTGACAGAGAGACAGCGAGAAAGGGAACACAAGCTGGGGGAGCGAGAGAGGGAGAAGCAGGCTTCCCGCTGAGCAGGGAGCCTGATGCAGGGCTCAATCCCAGGACCCTGGGATCATGACCTGAGCCAAAGGCAGATGCTTAATGACTGAGCCACCCAGACACCCCTTTTTTCTGAGAGTTTTAATGAGAACGATGTAAAATCAAGATATTTGAGCACAGTTATAGGTTTCAGTAGTGGTTACATTCCTCTGTAGAATCAACTGAAGAGATTTTAGCCAAACAAAGCCCGGCTTTATCCAGACCAATTAAATGATAATATCTGGGAGCAAAGCCCAGGCTGTCATATTTTTCAGAAGCTCATCAGGTGAAACTAATGTAGAGCAAGGGCAGAGAATGGCTGGACTAGATTCTTGTTACTTAAGGTATGGCTCAGGGATCAGCGGCGTCAGCACTGCCTGGGAGCGTGTAAGAAATGCAGAGTCTGGGCCCCATCGGGCCCAAGACCATCTGAGTCACAAGCTTCCTCTTAACACGATCACCTTGTGATTCGCGTGCACTTTGCTGTTCGAGGAGGCACTGGATTCCATGACTTCCAAGGTTGCTTCTCACTCCAAGGTAGGTGTCTAACAAATGCCGAGTGAAAGAGTGGCAGAGTTATGTGAAGTCCCAAAAAAGACTAAGGCAGAAAGACTTTTGGAACCCGGACCAGCAGGGATGTCATCAGAGCCAAAACCTGATCTGTCCCCAGGCATGGAAATCTAGACAACAGCACACCTGTGCTCGCAGTTCAAGGGTAATTAATTAGCGGGGTGCCCCTGGCACTCAGGCTTCTGGTGCCAATGGAAAGGAATGAGAAGAAGTGACACAGATTGATAGGAACCAAAGACAGAGAGGGGAAGAGATAAGATAATCTCATTTTCCCGAGGTCTCCGTGAACTCTAGTTTTGACGAAATTCCAGTGCTGTGGCTGGTTCCCATGACTCACTCATATTTTGAACTGGCAGCCTCCATAGCAATGTTCACACCCGCTTATATGGGAAACTTGAACTCCCCTTTGATGTATCTTTCCCCACTGTCCTCTTTCTCTTTCTTAGCCATCAGAGCACAGCTTTACCCTCCCTGCAACCCCTATTATTTCTGTCTTCTTGCTTCCCCCTCCAGGGCCATCTGCTCTTCACCCGAGTTTCTTCATCACTGAGTCACTTACCTCCTTCACATGCTAATGAGAAAGGCACTGTTCCTTGTAGTGACAGATACCAAGAACTGAGGGATGGCCACCGTACGAAGAAGAACCAAAAATTCAAAACTAACTCAAGTGTCAGCATAGCCTGTTAACTATGCAAAGGGGAACTCACCAGACTTGGCGATAAATTCGATAAAGGAAAAGCTAGAATGCTTCTAGAGCGTAGCAACCCAGCTGAAGGAGACCAGTGGAGGACAAAACCAAGTTCCTTGGTGCCGGGAGTTAGCCCTCCATCCTCCATTTTTTTTTTTAATAGAGAGAGAGAGAAGGAGAGTGAGAGGGGTATGAGGGTAGGGAGGAGCAGAGAGAGAGGAGGGGAACTCTCCACCCAAAGAGGGGCTCAATCTCATGACCCTGAGATCACAACCTGAGCTGAAATCAAGAGTTGGACCCTTAATCCAGTGAACCACTTGGGTGCCCCAGCCCCAGCCTTCCACTTTTTTTTTTTTTAAGATTTTATTTATTTATTTAACACAGAGAAACACAGCCAAAGAGATAACACAAGAAAAGGGAGTGAGAGAGGGAGAAGCAGGTCTCCCACTGAGCAGGGAGCCTGATCCCCGGCTTGATCCCGAGACTCCGGGATCTGACCTGAGCCGAAGGCAGATGCTTAACTGACTGAGCCACCGAGGCGCCCTCTCCACGTTTTTGTTGTTTTTTTTTTATTATTGTGTTGAAATACACACATATAAAAATTACCATTTTAACCATTTTAAAATGTATAGTTCCATGGCCCAATACATATTCACATTGTGTGTAACGACCACCAGGGTCCATCTCCAAAAACTTTTCATCTTCCCAAACTGAAACTCTATACCCATTAAATACGAAGTCTCCATGCCCCACTCTTCCGAGGCCCTCAGAAGCTCTATTATATTTTTGTGTCTATGAATTTGACTAGCCTAGGTACATCAAATGAGTGAAATCATACAACATTTGTCTTTTTGTGATTGGCTTATTTCCCTGAGCTTAATGTCTTCAAGTCTCATTTCTACCCAACATCTTGGAACTCTAGAGGATGAGGAATGATCCCTTACCTAGAAAACGTCGCTCTGTGTTATAGGAGAGGACATAAGGAGGCATACAATTTATCTCCGCTCCATTAGCAAAAGCAATCAACACAAGAAATTGGATCCTGGAGGGGTTAGAGTCTTTGTCTATGAGTGTAATTGGAAAAAGTTGGAGAGGAAATGGAAGGATTCCATGAAGAGGAGGCTAGAACCAAGACCCAGGGCTGGGCGTAAAAGTGGTGTGCAGGTGCACATATGATGGGACAGACTCCTGTCCAGCTCGCTTAGCCGCCTGATTTCCACCTGCTCGAATGTCAACCACATGGGGCTGCCTCTGGGTAGTGCCAGTGTTCTAGAGCACAGGTCTGCACGATGTCATCGCTCCCCTTGGGCTGTGCTTCGTTTCCTGGTGGGCCATCGTCAATGGATGGGCAGCAGGGTCGGGGCAGCCTCCAGCTGGCTCAGCCCCCCCCTTCCTCCCTTCCCTACCTCAAGCCCAGGGCATAGTTTGAACCCACTTCTCAGGAAGCAGCAAACATGGGAGTGTCTTAGAATAAGACATCAGAGCTGGAAGGAACCTCCGTGGTGCCATAGCCTCACTTTTTTCTGAGGAAACTGAGGCCCAGAAGGGTGAAGTAACTTGCCCAAAGTCATACAGCAAAGCAAATACAATTCAGGACTCTGCTCTTTGCCAAGCCTCAGTTTCTTCTAAGTTACGATGGATTGAGCAACAGTGAATTCTCCTTCTCCCTATCCTTCCCAGGCTCTAGGCCCCCCATCGACTCAGTCCCCCTGCCGAGATCCCCAGAAGCAGCTGTGAGCCCTCTCCTCCCCTGTCATTCCCAGTCACTCCCCCGTCTCCTGATGAGGCCTTCTTCCTTACCCTCTGGAACACCTCTCTTCCTTTTGTTATGCTTGCTTACTTTTTCAACCAAAACTCCCAGAAGGCCTGGGGCAAACCATCTGTGGAGTAAATCCCAGCTAGAATAAGCGCTTATTGAACAACCTGAAAGTTGCCACATAGGTCTCGAAATACCTTTCCCACCCGAGAGCCCAGCACCCCCCCTGCCCACCCCCCACACCTTTGTTGCTAGGGCCCCTCAGCTGCTCTCTTGTTGCCCTGGGATGACTGAAATGCCCTACAAGGGACAGTTCAAGACTGAAATTACTACTATTTTGATTCAGGCAAGTTCTTACCTTAGGAATTTTGGAGCGATCTGGGCAAAAATGTCTGAAAGTCCCAACACACCTACTTTAATCTCATTAGCGCAAATTCGGCTGGCAGGCTCCGAAGCCACCCCGGGGGGCGGGAGGGGGCTGGTGGGGGCTGAGCCGACGCCAGCACTTACAAGGGGCAATTTCCTTCACACCTGGAGATGAGAAATCACAGGTGACAGCCCTTGCTTTGAAAGACAGGAAGATTGGTGATAAAGTTAGAGTTGCAAGCAGAGAAAGGATGCATTCCATTCGCTCCTGGGAGGGAGGGGCAGCGGATGGAAATTGTTAGCAGAGGAAAGGAGCACAAAGGAAGAGGAGAGACAGAGCACGCATCTCCATGGTTCACACCTCTGATGAGAGAGGACAGGGATTAAAGCCATCAAAACAAATCAAACTGCCTCCTCTCCCCTTCGCTTCCCTGAAGCTTCTACTGTGACCAGGGGCCACATCTGCTAGCCTCATCGGCAGAAATTTCTTAGAAGTTCTAAAACTTTGCTCGTCCTCCTGAGCTCCATAGACATTGTTTCGCCCCCAGAGTCCATATTCTCTCCATGGCTCTCTGGCAGTAGCTCCGAGAATGCGGACCTGGAAACTTTCTTTCTGATACCATTGCCAGGTCTTTATTTCGTCAAATAAAGATGCAAACACACACGCACACACACACACACACACACACACACACCAAAACACAAAAAAACAAAACAAAACAAAAACAAAAAAAAAACCACACAGAAACAAGCAATTATCATCACCACGATTTCTTTTTTTAAAAAATATTCTAATACCAAATAAATAAATGAAGTTCTTCATAGAGCTTTTAAATTTGACATGATCCTTAGTATTGGGGAATAAAACTCTAATGTCAGTGATAACTGAAAACCACATTTCCAACTTAAATTCCTACCACTGTCCCCAAACCGCTTCCCTCCTGAAATATACCCTTTGATCCATCTTGACAAAACTGTGTCTTTCGCACTCTGGTAACTCTCCCTCATCCTTGAGCTCCTCCTCCTGTTGTTGTTCTTCTTCTTCTTCTTGATTTAAATTCAATTAGCCAACATATAGTACATCATTAATTTCAGATGCAGACTTCCATAATTCATCAGTTGCATATCACACCCAGCGCTCCTCACGGCTCATGCCCTCCTTAAATGCCCATCCCCCAATTATCCCCTCCCCCCACTCCCTGTCCCTCCAACAACCCTCAGTTTGCTTCCTAGAGTTAAGAGTCTCTCGTGGCTAGGGGCGTCTGGGTGGCTCAGTTGGTTGGGCGACTGCCTTCGGCTCAGATCATGATCCTGGAGACCCGGGATCGAGCCCCATATCGGGCTCCCTGCTCGGCGGGAGGCCTGCTTCTCCCTCTCTCACTCCCCCTGCTTGTGTTCCCTCTCTGGCTGTGTTTCTCTCTGTCAAATAAATAAAATCTTAAAAAAAAAAAAGAGTCTCTCGTGGCTTGCCTCCCTCGCTGATGACTCCTCTTGTCTTCAGAAGTCTTTCCTTCCTCTCGAGGTAGAGGCCTACCTCTCCTCCACCCTCCCGCAGCATCCCAAAGCAAGTTCCCTCCCCAGAAGCGATGGCCAGCGAGTGGCAGAGGAAGGAATGACTGACACGTTGGTCTGCCCCTTCATTCACCAACCTTGCACACAGCACAGTGCCAGCAGCATGGAGGAAAGCTACACCAGAGGAGAACACAGACTTGCCCTTGGGGAGTTTACTTTGAGGGAATTGGGTAAATCAAACAGACTTAAATGAGACAATATAAACCATTTGGAATCAGGGTGACTCAGATTATGGGCATAATAGCTGAGGCGATTTTAAGTGAAGGGAAAGTCATCTCAGGGTGGGGCTTGCCAGAGATGGCTTCATGGAAGAGATGAGTTTCCTCTGGGCCTTGAAAGAAGTATAGACTTGAAATTGGCAGAGGAAAACAAGGATGATCAAGGAAGAGTGAAGAGTAGGAGTGAAGGTTCAGAGGAGTTTGGCAGTGATAAAAACAAGCCGGGCGCCGTGGCTAGAGCACGATGGTAAGTACTGAGCACCCAGCAGGGTGGTTCTGAGAGGGAGATAGGTTATGTAGATAAACTTGGACTAGCCCATGGGGGACACGAGATGCCTAGCAGAGTGATAGAATTTGGTTGCTGAAAATAAAATTTTATTTATTTTTACTGGAAAGATTAGTCATCATCCAGTCCAACCCACTCATTTCACAGATGGAAAAACCAAGGCACAGAGTGGAAGTGTGCCCTTTCCAAGGTCATAGGAATAGCAGAAACAACAGTATAAGTAAATGTAATGGCTGACTTTAATGGAACCCGTAGGACACACTGAGTACTGCTCGAAACACTTTCTCTGCATACGTCATTTCATCCTTACCACCCTCCTGTAAGGTATGCACTGGCCTTATCCCCTCTTGCTCAAGTTCACAAGGTAACGTGGACAGATGGCAGAGTCAACACGCTGGGACGGATCCCATAGGGTGCTAGTGCTACTGGAAAGAACATGGGATTTGGAATCAAAAGACTTGCATTCAAATTCTGACTCTGCCCCAGTAGTCATGTGACCTCAGGCAAGTTACCTAACCTTGCTGATCCTCTGTTTCCTCTTTGGTACAAAGCAGATAATAATTCCTACCCCACTGGATTTCTGTGGGGATTAAATGAGATTATATATGTCAAGTTCTTGGCATGTAGTATGTACTCAATAAACACTGGTTTCTTCCTCTCCCCATCTCCTTCCTTCCAGGAGCCTCGACACCACCTCTGTGGTCCTATGGCTGCATCTCTGACCCTCACCTCCCCATCCTGTGTGTCCTCCCCTTTAACTCTGGACACTGATCTCCCAGACTGGGGTGTCCTGCTCTGAAGGCAACTTAGCAGTAGATGTCAGGGTTCAGGGAGGAAGAATCTGGTTTTCCTGGATAGATTGGTACCAATCTGGTGATGTTAGCATCATGGGTGGCAGAACAAATCTGCTCTCCTGCTTGGGGTGGGGTGTGAGGAATGGAACCATTGGAAAGCACAGGCCAACCCTTTCATGGAATGACTTATTTCTGGCCCAAGACCTTGGCCTCTTGGGTATCTTGAGTTCGTTATTCCTTCTCCACTTTCTCTACTCAACCTCTTACATGCTGAGTTGTGCTGCTTAATTGTTCCATGGGAAGCATCAGAAAATATGTATGGGGAGACCAGCTGGTCGGAGTCAAGCTACTGTACTAAGAACTTTACTCACACGAGGATGAGATTGAGAAATAAGTTGGATATACTCATTCCTGGCTAAGAGATGGGATAAGAGGAATATTCCTCACTGGAAATTTTGAGTGTTTAGGTAATTTAACAGCATCTTGGCCTCTTGGTTGCAAAGCACCATTAGTGTTTGGTGGCTATTAAACTAAATTAACTGTGATCAAGTCCCTCTGAAGAAAAGGCCATTTTAGGTGAGTTGGGAGTTACTAAATCTGCATACTGCAGACTCTGTATCTATTGGATTTAAATGAAGGTGAAAAAGGACTCAGAGAAGACTTTGGGGATGGGATGTACCATTTTGGAAGCCCCCACTGTGCACAAGGCCCCATATGAGCACCATTTATATGTTGTCTTGCTTCATCTTCCTGGCAACCCCACGAAGCTGATGAAAGTCAAAGTCGGCCAGCCCTGGGTGTTCATCAGTCTCAGTTTCTACCTGGGTGACTGAGGAACATTAACATCTCAGCCTTAATTCCCACATAGGAAAAGCAGGGATAGTGCCCATCTCATGGAGGAGTCCTAGATATTCAAAAATTGCACAGTGAAGAACATAGCACCCTCCCTGCTCAGGGCCAGTGCCTCAGGATTGATTGGTACTGTCAGTGGGAGAGGTCACGGAAGTTTTTGGGAACAAGGTAAGGGTGACCTGGTAAGTCTAGGCTCTGAAGCTGGAGAAGGATTTTGTGTTATTGCATGGAATGGAGCTTCATTGTGTTGGAAATGAGGGTGAGCCATTCGGTTGACTCTGGAGTGTTTTGGCAAGGTGAGGGAGCCTTGAGCTGGAAGTCAGGGGCGCAGGCTCTGGGGACAGCTGTCCAGAGACAATCTCGTCCATGTCCCCAGACCCTCAGTTCCACGTCTGTGAAATGCCACCACTGGACCCAGTAATCTCTGAGGTTCCTTTCCATCCCGTGAAGAACCTGGCATTCCAAAACATAAATTCATTTATATAATCTTAACAGTCCCATCCTGGCTTTTCAAATTTGACAGGCAGCTTAGGAGGTACAAGAAAAATACCTCTCAAACAATTTCAAGACAAAACAAAGCAAGTCACAGGCAGTGCCTCTGGATTTCCATTCCTTGCCCTTCTGCACAGGGAACAAAAACAAGAAAACATTTTTTCTTTTTTTTTTTTTTTTTAATAACACACACATTGTCTTTCTACCTGGCTTTTCATTTGGGCCCAGTGCCAGGGATGTGGATAAGATCTTGAGGAACTTTTATAATGTCACATATTTATGCAAATTGGCCAAGTGTTTATAGCAACGGGCGCCACAACAGCACCCGCAGGTTTCAATTAGTGAGAAGCAGCCGGGCAACCTAAGCAGCCTGGAGTCCCTGAATGCGGGAGGACGGCCCCGGAGAGAGGAGGGTGCGGTCAGACCTGTCACAGGGGCAGACTCTGGAGTTCTCCAGGCTTCAACATGGCTGCCGTCTTGGCCAAATCACGCTGGTCAAAGCCACTCTATCTCCTGAGTCAAGGTGTCCTATCTGTCCAGGGAGAGAGTGTAGTTGTCCCATTTCATGGGTTCCAGGGCTGCTATGGGCCACCCGCTGGGGTGGCTGCCCACTGACCCGATTCCATCTTCTGTCACGAGGACTCTGGATCAGAGGCCATGCTTCAGCAGCCTCCCTGGTCCAAAGGCCCTCCATCGGGTCAGGCTTACCTGTGCAGGGATTCAGCAGGGCCTTTAAAGTTAGACAGACCCGGTGCAAGGCCGAGGACGCGTCCTACTCCACCACTTGGAGAGCTCCACAAGCTCTACGACTTTGGTAAGATAGTTTCCTTGAATCTTTTTTTCCTTGTTTTTGAAACAGAGGTAAGCAAGTTGGAGTTTTCGTCAGTCTACTTTGTAGTTATATGTAAGGCCCCATCCCACTGGGGTTGGGGAGTTAAATATTTATAAAAACCGCCACAGAGCCTGGCAGGTAGCAAGCCTTCAATCAATGGGCGTCATCATTACAGTACCAGCATCAGCCAGCGTGTTTCTCAAACTATATTTGTGGGGAAGCACATTGTTAATAGGCAATATTTGAAAAATGGGTTTGAGGTCAAGCTAATTAGGAAATTGCTAACTAATTAGGCAGCAAAGATAGACAAGCTTCCTTCCTGTAAGACTTCTCAAAGCCCTAACGAGGCTTGTGACTTTCTAAAAAGAGGTTATATTATATATTGAAAAAGATGCTCATCATTTCTCAAACTGATTTGTCCTTAGAACCCCCCTTGGTTGTGGGCCATTTGGGGGTGGGGGACCAGTGGTCCATGAAATACCTTGGGAAATCCTAATCAAGGTCTAGAATGGAAAAAAAGGAATCTGAAAGAGACGTACATGGTGAGGAGTGATGAGCAGGACATTTGAGGAAGGAGTAAAACTAAAGGATGGAAGAGAAGAGACGTGAATGATGGTATGCATTGGAGCCATCCGGACCCCGCCGTGAGGTCTGAGTGTCTAGTGTGACCCCTGCTTCTCAGGGGGTGCTTATTCACATCAACTCATTTTGAATCTCTACACAAAGCCAGGCCTGGTTGTTCCCATGTTACAGATGACCACATTCAGGCACTGACAGGTTAAGCTCCTGGCCTAGGACCATATAACTAGCAGGTGGTGCGTCAGGGATATAAACCCAGACGTCCTACTGTCAAGTTTGGGAATTTTCTATGTAAGACAGAAGAAGGTTGAGTTAGAGTCTAGCATGCAGACCATTCAAACTCCAGTTAGCCCAAGGGAGTTCGATAATTAAGATCAGTTGGGACTGATTTTTGACTTCAGATGTCACCTGATTTTTTTCATTTTTGCCTCTTCCGAACATTTGGAACACTACAAAAATGTGCTCTGTTGAGAAAGAAACATAATTGGAGCCTTCCCAAAACATTTTTCAGTGACTTTGAGAATTTGTTGAAACCAATTCCGCCTTCCTGCCCCTTGTTCTCTGTAACCCAGCCCCATCTTTAAAACCCAGTGGCCTTGTGGGCTGTCTCCCAGACTCAGGCAACCCTGCGGGCACCCATGACCTCACCGCAGAAATCGCTGAGGTCAGCCTGTTCCCTTCAGTGCTTTGGGATAAGGAAAAATCCCAAGGGCCTGTAAGTAGTGCGAGAAACAGCACCCCACCCAGTGCTCTGTTTAGCTTGGACGAGAAATGTACGCGGTGACAATGCAAAGTGCCCTGGGCCGCAAGAGGACCTGGGGATGTTCCTATACCTCATCCCTTGTTGATTAATTATGGGGCTATATATAGGGCTGTGCCGGCTGTGGAGTTAAATGTGCCCGGGGATGTGCTTGTTCCTGCTGTGCCCCCCCAGCTAGAGAACCATCCCGCCAAGGGGTAAGGGGCCGTGCAAGCAGTAAACATCCCCGTGGGGGGGTGGGGGTGGGGGTGATCAATTAGGGACCGAGTGGGAGTTTATCTGTCACACCCAAGCTTCTCAAAGCCAGCTGTAGGCACCTGGGAAAGCATGTGGAGAAAGGCCTTTCTCTCCCCTCCGTTTTGATGGTTGGCTTTTGTTTTTTGTTTTTGTTTTTAGTAGGAAACCAAATTCAAACAAAACCAAAAGACTCCCTCTTAAGTACAAGACCCTGAGAACAGGGACTCTTTTTTTCACTCAGTCACTCAACATCACTGAATAAGGTTTTGCTGTTACACAGTATGAGGCCTAAAACATCTGGAAGAAACTGAAAGTAGAGGGAAAAATACCATATATCAAATAATCATATATTAAAAATATCAAATAATATCATCCTAGGAGACTGTAGTGGACATTTGCCATTTTTTAAAACGATTTTATTTATTTATTTGACAGAGAGAAGCACAGCTAGAGAGGGAACACAAGCAGGGTCTCAATCCCGGGACTCTGGGACGCTTAACGACTGAACCACCCAGGCGCCCCGGACATTTGTCATTTTTGTCAGCTCTTTCAGGAGACACCCTTGCACAGTGACCATGGTTCTGGTGGGGCTGGCCACCACAGTCTCTGAGGCCCAGCTTCTACAGAGGACAGAAGGAGTGAGCTAAGTTCCTTTTCTACCAAGGACCTGTGTTTTGAGTGGGGACACAGAGGGACACAGAAAGGGTTTACTTTCCCCTGGGCTGCCATGTGGTAGAACAGAGGCTTAATCCAGCGGTGTCTGGCTCTGAGCCTACGCTGCTCTCCACAATGGCACCACCACCTCCAGGAAATGAAGCAAACAAGAAATAAAGAAGTGGAACCCAGAACTTACCAAGGAAACCGCTCTATGGAACTGCCAATGCCAAAAGAGGAACCCGGTTATGGGCTCATGAAAATTAGGGGGAGAAATCATCTGAAAAGAAAGACCAATGTAGCATTCAGCCCCTGATAGTGAGCAGTAGATGAGGGTGGGAACTGCGCCGTACTCCGCTTTTCTCGAAGAGTCTAGGATGTGTTTATTCAGCAGTCTAACGATGTGCTGCCATTTCCTTACAACAACAAGGAACGATCATAATTAAAAGCGCAGGCTTTTTGGGCACCTGGTGGCTCAGTCAGTTAAGGGTCTGCCTTCGGCTCAGGTCATGATCTCAAGGTCTTGGGATCGAGCCCTGAGTTGGGCTCCCTGTTCAGTGGGGAGCCTGCTTCTCCTTCTCCCTCTGGGTTCTCTCTCTCTCTCTCAAATAAATACATACATAAATCTTAAAAGCACAGGCTTTCAAGTTGGATAGATCTGGGTTTAAATCTACCCTCCACTGCAAAAAGGTGGCCTTTTTACTTGGAAATAATTGGAAATGGATCGCTGTCTCACACCACTATAAATCAATACCAAACAGATTAAGAATACAAATGTCAAAGCAGAATTGGGAAACTTCCAGAAGACGTGCATAGGTGAATGTCTTTATGACCGTGGGCTAGGTACCGATTTCTTAATTTGGACACAAGCATATGAGTACATTAAAACTAAGAATTTCTTGGGGCGCCTGGGTGGCTCAGTTGGTTAAGCGACTGCCTTCAGCTCAGGTCATGATCCCGGAGACCCGGGATCAAGCCCCACATCGGGCTCCCTACTCGGCAGGAAGCCTGCTTCTCCCTCTCTCACTCCCCCTGCTTGTGTTCCCTCTCTGGCTGTGTTTCTCTCTGTCAAATAAATAAAATCTTTAAAAAAAAATTTAAAAAAATAAAAATAAAACTAAGAATTTCTGTTTGTCCACAAAGTCCCCAACAAACTTGAAGGCAACATTGAAAATACATATATCTAACAAAAGATTAATTTCAAAAATATGTTAAGCACTCCTACGAATACGAAAAAAGTCAACTCAATTTTAAAATGGGCAATAAACGTATAGAAGGATTTCACAGAGCAAGAAACCTATCTGGAACAAGCCTGTGTCTGTGGAGGACTTAATGAGATAAAAATAAAGGAACATTTGGGGTTTGCTTCAAGTTTTAAGTAAATGTTGAGTTTCATGGGGTTTTTTTTCAAGAAACACATAAATCTATAAAGAGATGCTCACATCACCAATCTTCAGGAAGATTCAGATCACATTTCATCCCCCTGAAATGCCAGTGTACACCAATTTGCTTGACAAATCTAGGAAGTCTAACGATACCAAATGTTAGCTATGAATAGGGTAACCCTCTCATTGCCGGTGGAAAACCGCTACCTTATAAAGTCGGATGCTTGCATATCCAGCACATCTATTTTGTATATATTCAATTTCTGTAAGCATACACCCAAGAGAACACGCAGCACATATCTATCAAGAGACATGCAGACAAAAAATCGTGACACTCTAATTTATCAAAATAGCACAAAACTGGAAACAACTAAATACTCCTTGGAAGGAGATGCATGAATAAATTGTGGTATGTTTTAAAAAATAGAATGTTCGGCAGCATGAAAAAAAGAGCTGGGGGGGACTCTTTCATGTGGACAAATCTGAATACCGTCATGTTGGAAGTCCCAGAAGACCATATACAACATGACAAACTTGTTTTGAAGTCTGAGAACTATTCCAAATTAAAATGAAACTAAGCCGAGCTGAATAACATACCATTTAGGCATCCATATTGCATGGTTGGGGGAAAGCTTTTTAAAAGAGGCAAGTAGGGATGCCTGGGTGGCTCAGTCAGGTAAGCATCTGCCTGCCCTCCTGGGTTTGAGTCCCGCATCGGAATCCTCGCTCAGCAGGGAGTCTGCTTCCCCCTCTGTCTGCTGCTGCCCCTGCTTGTGCTCTCTCTCCCTCTTTCTCTCTGTCTGACAATAAATAAATAAATCTTTTAAAAAAGTAGAAGAGGCAAGGCAATGCTAAATCTAATATTCAGGGTAGTGCCTATCTCTGGGAAGGATATAGGGAGTAGGAAAGAAAGAAACATCCAGGAACTCTGAGTTATTGGCAATATTCTCGCCTTGCCTTGGGCGGTGGGTCCAGAAGGGTTTATTATATTCCTTAGTGTGCATACATACCTAAAGTAAGGTAAAATAAAAGACGGCCTTCAAGGGACCAATGGGGATAATGAACCAATGATCACGATTAATCCAATTCTCTGAACCTAAGATCCCATCAGTCAATCAGTAAAGAGGAAATCCTGGGCCCATTGCGTGCTAATCACACAGGCCAGATGTTGCTTACCCTGTCTTAATCTCATTTTTCTTGACTGTGGGGAACAAGAACCATGGGCTATTACAGGATTAACTGAGTAAAATGGGAGCTAAATATATTTTTACAGCAGCTTTATTGAGATATAATTCACATCGTCTACAATTCACCCCCGTAAAGTCTACAGCTCAGTGGGTCTAGTATATTCAGTGTTGTACAACAATCACCACAATCAATTTTAGAACATTTTTATCACAGTGGAAAGAAACCCTGTATCCATTAGTGGTCACTCCCCATAATCCCCCATAGCACACCCCCAGCCCTGGGGAACCACTAATCTACTTTCTGTCTCTAAGGATCTGTCCTAGATAGTTAATATAAATGGAATTGTACAACATGGGGTCTTTTGTGATGGGAGCTAATATTTTATCTTTCCCTACAGCAGGAATCCTTCAAGTGTAGCTCTGAGAATCCCTTTCGGTCTGTAAATATAGCTCGGCTCTCCATATAAGTGTTTGCTGTAATCATGACCATCAAAATAACTTTATTTTAAATGACCGCCCATATGTATCATGCAGACACTGCACAAGGTTGCCTTATTCAACACAAGTTTAACGATGCCCTCTGTAGAAGGCGAGGTGGAGAAGGTCCCACGAGGAGTTACTGGCTTGAAGCAGGGAGCCACCCCTTGCTCTGTCAACTCCAAGACTTTAAGCACTACCCAGTAATGCCTCTACATATGGCGACCTATTGGGGGGAAGATGGTATCATGAGCTTCATCTTCGTACAACATCATTTTTGTCGTAGTGAAGCTAATTTGCAGTGTCTGCTGGAATAAGTAGTCTTAAGGGCTTGAGGTATTCTTGGCCTGGCTACAATTATCCAATATGAACCTTTTTTTTTTTTTTCCTAGAAAAATGTACCAGTGGGAAGAGCAGCGATAATCACCCAAGAGAAAAATGTGCCAATGAAGGAATCGTAGACCGTGACTTCAGCATTGGTAAAACAGAAAGAGCTTGCTTAGTCCTTCATTACTGGTGCTCAGTTAAGGATGAATTCATTTCCTATTCTGCTGTTCCCCTGGATATCAAGTCAGAGAAACAGGAGCTGCTATGTTATGGGGCATTGGGAGAGATCTCTGAGTGTCTAGCAGCTCCCACTGCCTGCATATTGGGAATAAATGAACGATAACAAAGAAAGGAGATGGGGAGAACCAGTTAAACCTAATTTGATTTAACAGAGATATTCAAGCTACTGTATATTGTTACTCTGCTAGACCATGGAGAGCCTCGAATTTCTGTAAAGAAGGGGTCAGTATTTTTATTGGAAGAGGATATGTAAGAGGGTATTTTTTGCACTCATTTTATAAAGCAGAGAAACTTTTTATCTTTGGTTACACATTTATTCGGAGAAAGGGTTGCTGCTTTTGGGAATTATACATTCTCACAGAAAGACACAAAATTTACCACCCCTTCTTTCTTATTTTGCCTCAAGGGAGCTTAGCAGGGCCTGATTAAGCAAGGAAAGTCATCAACCTTTTTTTGACAGCTCAGAAATCCCTGGGGTTGAGTTGAGTTCTAGGTGAAGGGTTCATACTGGTGTCAAATGAGTTCCCGCCATCTCGTCACTGTCCACCCCTGACAGGACAACCGTTTCCCTACCCTCACACCGACAGCCAACAGACCAGTGTTCGTGCTTGAGACCTGAAGCAAGAACACCAGGCTGCGACTACACAGGTTGTTTTTTTTAATGCAATTAATTTTTTTAATGATTTGGTGGGTCAAGCATGGGTGCAAGCAGGGGCAGAGGGAGAGGGAGAGCATCTCCAGCAGACTCCCTGCTAAGCTCAGAGCCGGACACAGGGCTCAATCTCATGACCCTGAGATCATGACCTGAGCCGAAATCAAGAGTCAGACATTTAACAGACTAGCTACCCAGACCCCCAAATACAGTGATTTTTTTTATTAAATTACTTCATGATCTATTTCAAGAAGAGCAAGGAATTCAAATGGATCCCAGGCTCCACAGGTCCATCCTTCTGTCCCTGTCCCCTGACCTCTTTCCCATTGTCACCTACCTCAGAAGTTTCTAGCTTTTTCCTCTTCGCCGAGCACCTTTTGCTTCTTCCACCCCCCTCCTTGTAAAAGGGGAAAACAAGGCATTGAGTCATATGACAACTTCAGCCCAAAGTGGCCCAGTAATTCTCAATCTGCTCCCCAACTAAGCTACTAGGAAAAAGTCTGAATTCATACTTCCCTTAATCAGGGAAGCACTCTTCACGCTCTGAGAAAAAATAAAATAGCCTTAGAAGGAAAACTGGCTAGTTCCTGTCAATAAGGGGAAATCACCAGTAGCTGGTGGGTATCTATGCAGGTTTTGAGCTGCCGCAGTTTATTCTTACCTGGAGTGGGTTGTGCTGGATTCAGTGTGGGGTGATAACGTGAAACAATAAAGATGGGCAATATGAAAGCACTATATTAAATCTAGAGGGATCCAGAGGTTTTTCTCCTATAGTCTCTAGTACGTAAGCCCTATGAAGGCAGAGATTTTGTTGCTTGAAACTTACAGGGTGCTCAGGAGAAAACTATTAAATGAAGGCACAAACCCAATATGGACCAATGATATGGGTCATCTACCAACAGGTAAATTTAGGGCAAGGGGAGAAGGCTGGGGGTCAGTTCCTCCCACTCCTGCCCTTAGGAACTCTATTGCATCTGTCATCTCCCCACCACCACATTAGTACTGCTAATTATACTAATTGCTATTAGTGTCTGTTCTATGCCAGATATCAGACCAGGCAACTTAAATTTATATATATGTATTTAAATTGAACTTCACCTACCTGTGAGGTAGGTATTATCTTCCCATTTTATAGTCAAGGAAACTAAAACTCACAGAAGTATCTTGTTCACCATTAACCGTCTGCAAAATAGGGATTATCATATAATCTGACTGACTCCAAAGCTCACTCTCTATTTCTGAACTACCAAGACATAAATGGGAGAACGATACTATTTCTGAGTTGCTCTTAAGAGGTTCTAAAGGGGAACCATGTGCCTTGTTATGAGAAAAAAATCAGCCCCAAATCAACTCCAACATGAGTCAACCACTTCTATCCTAATGTTATTATTTATGATATGGATGCTGTGGGTTTCTATTGCATTCTTCTAGAATTCATCTTGGGTTTGTAATACATGATCAGATATGTGTATGTGGTCTCAATAATTTATATATAGTGTTATCCATTGTGTAAATAGTGAGATCAAGAATCTGGCACTAATCTTCAGAGACTTAAAGAATATTTAAATGGTTCCTTGATGCAACATCCTTAGTGACTGATTACTATAAGACATTATGAACCGTACTGTGCCTATCCTGGGAGTGATAAACCATTTCACTCCAAGCCTTCACCAAAGTCTTGGAGTCTGAGCTAACTGCTCCCACTTCCTGGCTTAGGACCCCCCCCCCCACTTGGGAAGCAGAAGCTGGGGCACAAGGTGGAGCTGGGAGGATCGGGGGGGGGGGGAATGAAGGTAGAAGGGAGGAGCTCTCAGATTAATCCTGCAGATTCATTACACTGGAAAGGTGGGTCCAGGAAAACCGTGTTTGGCAGGTAACGGGCCTTGCCTGGATGACTCAACGGCCTCCAGCATGGAGGCCAAGCTGAGGCGGTGGAAGGAAGCACGCTTCCTCCACGCCTGATGAGTGAGGTTGTAAAGAGCTCACTAAATGCGTTCCAAAGCCACTCACTATCCCAGTAAGATGCTTCAAAACCAAGCTCAGAACTAATCCAAAAAAGGATGTCTTGATCCAAATTCACAAGGCATGAGAACAAGTCCCCCAGCATCTGCCAGAAGGCCTTGGTTCTCTGCAAACTGGGAAATTAACAAAGTTCCGCTGAGTGTGCCACCCATTAGTAAAGGGCCACTGGCTTCCAAAGGCTGTGGGATTTAGATACTCAGCCTCCACAATGACGCTGCTTCACGCTCCTCTGGCTCCTTCCACTGAAGCATCCCAAAGTGCTCTCCTGGGGTGGACCTTTTATCCCACTGGGTGGATGAGGCTCAGAGAAGTCAAGTCTTGCCTGAAGCCAACCAGCAAGTCAGTTCCCGAGGTGGGAATTGAGATCCAGAGCTCTCAGCCCTATTGTGGCCATTCGATGAGGCTCTCGAGGACAGCAGAGGCCACGGGCGAGCCCCTCTTGGGTGGGAACTGTGACAAACTAAGGGAACAGGGCTGGTGCGTAGGTGGAGTCCCACAGGCCCGACAGTTTAACCCAAATCAACTCAGAACATGCATCCTACCTGAGGTGTACCAGTGGCATTTTCTTTGTAAATAGGACATCAGTATTGAGATTAGTGGTTGCGTAGTCATAGAATATTGGCGTTGGAAGAAGCCCTGGGAGAGAATGAGTCCAATTTCTTTTGTTGCCTGGTGAGAAAATGGAGATCCTGAAAGACTAACCCGCCACTCGAGGTCATGCAGTTGGCTCCCGCCGGAGCCAGGCCTGGAGCCCGTGTATCATAAGTATTGACCCTCTGTTCTTTCTAAACGCCAAGAGTTCTTACAATGACTACTTGTTCTTCCACAGCACCTTGAAACTGAGTAATCTCCACCTCAAACAGTAGCTAGTCTTCCCCTGCACCCTCCTGCCACCTGAACTGAAACGGCAGAAGGAAGCCAGAGGAGAAGGGGCGGTGGTGCATTGCTCAGACCTGTACTCTAAAATGGAAAGCCTCCTGAATCTTCGACTCCTTTGGTCTTAAAGGAAATGAACACAGCCATTGACAGAAATGGTGGTACGTTTCATGGAGAGCTGGTGAAGCTGGTCTCACTGGAAGGTCAGGCCCACTCTGGGGCAGGTATCTAAAAAAAACAAAACACACACACACACACACACACGTGCGTGCACACACACACACACACACACACACACAAACGTGTCTGGAACAGCGTTCTCAGCCTTCTTGCCTGGGCTTCGCACTCCACTGAGTGACAATGGGCTCTCGGCAGAGGCGGCAGCTGCCAGCGGGAGGCTCTCCCATCGCTCACCCACCAGGTGTTCTTCCCAGAACCACATCAGCTTGGCAGGCAGTGTGTATCCAGGGCGCTGGGAGGGGCAAGGAGGCACAGCTCCCTCTCCATTGCGGTCCAGGTGTCAACGGATGGGATATGGATCTGCCCCTCCCTTAACAAATAAATAGGACGTTTATAGGCGGAATAATCCCACATGGGATAAGCCAGACTGTCAGTTATCCCGGGTTTTCCAGCCAGGGTCTACCTTCCCCAGTCCTGGATTGGAGAGCCGTCACAGCTCCCGTAAGGAGCGGCATTTCTAGAATGCTAACCGTTCCCTGGACAGCTGTGAGGTTAGGGGGAGCTGAGTCTTCCTGGGAGCTGCTGCTCATCCTTTAAATACTCCCTATGTAGTAAATGTCCTGCTCCCATTCCCAGGCTTACGCTCATGGTTCCGTGCAGGTGCGGCCAATCCTTCCAGTCCAGCCCCGAGGCACAAGAGTGAAATCACGGAGGAAACAGATTTAAGGAAGGAAAACACTTCCTTGTTGAGAATGGCATTAGCCCCAAGCTTTTCATGCTCCTAAGCACTGCTTGACTTCAGTGAAGTAGACCAGGAGACAGTCTCCCTGGCTGTTTTCTTTCTTTTGATTCTTTTCTAATGCCAGGCCTCTGAGCGAGAGTCCTGACAAGTGAGCAGGGGACACTGGCAAGTGGGCAAAGACCAGGTTGGATGGTAAGTCCTTGAGTTCAACCATGCCTGCCTTCTAGCCCGTACAAGAGAGAGCTCGTGCAGTTAGCGTGGAAAGATGAATCAGAAGCCCTGGGGTCTGATACGGGCTTTGGGGTCAGCAAAGCTTCCTAAACCTGGGGTTCCTCATCTGCAGAATGGAGATAGTAATACCTCCCCTCCTCCCTTCACGTAATTGTGAAAATTAAGTGAGTTAGAATAAATGAAAGCTTTGAATCGCCGACGAGTGCTGCGGTCCGAGTGAGTCCTCACTTCGCTCTCTTGAGATCATGGCGTCCGCAGCCGGGCTGAGCTCCCCAGGTGGGTTCCCACCCAAGCGAGGATAAGGAGGTGAGCCTTGGGGCTCTCATTTGCCTCCCTCCTTCCTATAAATATTCTACAAGCATTGTGCCAGGCACTGCTCTGAGAAAAAAATAGAAAAAAATCCCTAATTTCAAGGAAGGATAGTAGACCCTACCCCCTAGTCCTAGCCCATAGGGGTGATTGATGCAGAGGGGACTAAACTTTAATTGGGACAACACAAACTGTCTCAGCCTTCAACAAACACCCCATTGATGGATACCAATAATGATAAGAGCTCTTTCTGGACCTTTCAGGCCTGAACCCCAGTTGCTGAGAACCCAGGGAAAGCGGCGATGCAATCAGCTGTGACTGGTCACCCACTTCCCACCTTCCGCCTGATCAGGAGGGCTGGAGCCTGACTCACACGAGCCTACCTTGCAGTGTGGGGTCACGTTAGGGCCAGCCGTCGATCCCTAATGCTAGAAAAGCTCACCTCGGACTTAGTCACCATCTCAGGGTTTTTATCTACAAGCAATGAATTGGCACTTTCCTCGGAGGAACGATGATTGGGCCCTGTTAGAGCCTCATTAAGCTCCGTGACTTAATGACTCTCCTGGTTAATGGAAGCAAAATCCGTGTAAGTGGTCACAGCTGCCAGGAACTTGGGTGAAAGAGCGAAACTTTCCGAGCAGCTCGGGGAGTAACAGCACTAATCCCCGAGCTCCCCCCCGCCCCCCCGCCCTTATCTGAGACTTGTTTTGACAGCTCAGGGAGCCAGGTCCCACGAGAAGAACATCAATATTGCTCCTTTCCCTTTTCACGTCTTTCGTTCCAACCCATGGCTTGCCGCAGGGGGAGGGAGGACACAATGAAGCATTGTCTCGTCCTGGCCCGGTGTGTCAGGGCCTCATGGAATAAATATTATTTGCCTGGGAGGGAAACTGGCTGGCAGACAGCTCACAGTGTAAGTAAGGGCTGGGCAGGACAGGGAGGGCGGTGATGTTTGGGTTTGGTTTTATTACGAGTTTAATCTTTTTCTCCCTTGGTTCTGCGGGTTTTGCTCCCCCAGACAGGCCATTAAGCACGAAGCCAGTGTTGTGCAGGGCCTCTGCCAAGAAGAAACAAAAGAGATTTTTTGCAGCATGTGCCCTCGGTCACTCCCTCCGTGCCCAGCTCTGGGTGAGCCAAGGGCGTGCCTTCTGGGGACTCTCGCAGGCCGGAAAGAGCATCTTGGAACCGCCCACCTGCCACGGCAGACCCTCGGCAGTGATGGTCGGGACAGCAGCCCCCAACGTGGGTCTGTGGAAGCAGGGCCCCAGACGGATCCCGGGTCAGTCCGCATTTATCGTATTCCTACTGTGTGCAGTTCAGTCAATGTTCTGGTATGCTGCGTTTCAATTTTCCTTTGTCTATTTTGCCTGAAGAGAGCCTCCCATCTCTCTGGGATAGAAACTGAAGATCAGTCATTGACCAAGAGACAGACATTGGAGGGACTGCTCCAGGAGGACTCTCAGAAGGAGGAGGGGAAAGGAACACAAGGGCCTTGCTGCCTTGGGAGAACCACAAAGCAGGGGAGTAGGAAAGAGGTGTCTCTCTGCTGTGCAACCAGTAGTCCCCTCTTCTCTACACCGCAAAAATCCCTCAGCCCTAAAATCCATTTGGAGTGCAAGCTACCTCCCCAAGTGCTGTACCCTGAGCACTTCATGGCCGAGAACTTACTATATGTTGGACATTGTGCTAAGGCTTTGGCAGATATTATCTCAGGGAACAGAATGGCACCCCACCCGTCACATTTCCATGGGAGAGAAACTGAAACTCGGAGAGGCTGAGGAACCTGTACAAGGTTATGCAGCTAATAAGAAGGCCTCAAACCCACTTCTATGTGTCTCCACAGTTTTATGCTCTCAGAGGCACCTCCCAGAAGTGAGACAGATTTGTGAAGCCCCTCCTACCTCCAAGCCAGCCTGGACACAACTTCGCTAAGGGGACAGACGCCACCTGTCCCTGCGGTGAGAGGCTTGCTGGCCGCGGGGAACGGCAGCCACGACCCGGGCTTTGGGGCCACTGTGCCCTCTTCACATGCTGGAGAGCCTTGGTTCCCAGAGGGCAGAAAGCCTGTCTGTGTGCTCCACTTAATTATTTCTGCATCCCAAGTTATTCAGCGCTTTCCTCAGTGCCGTGTACAATTAGGGATTTAATGTGTGTTTTCTGAGGCTGATAACGATCTCACCATCCTGCCGAGTAAACATCGCTCCTCTTCCCTGAAGGAGAAACAAAGAGCCACAGAAGGCCATGCGTCCTGGGCACTCAGCGTCACGTGGGGAGGGCACGGGCGTGTGAGTTCTGCAGAACTTTCTTGGATCTGGGCTCAGCCACACGCTAGCAGAACGCCTGGGGCAAGTCAGCTGCCCTCCGTGAGGCTGAGCTTCCCCGACACCTCCCTCGGAGGGAGGGTATTGTCAATATTAGGTGAGAAAATGGCCACAAAGAGTCCAGCTTCAGTGCTAGTTTCCTTATTCAGTGTATGTCTTTCTTTCAATGAGATTCTCATGGTTCAAGAATCTGGGTTCACCTCTGTCTTGGAAACATACCCACCACCTCACACAGCCGGTCCCACACCGGGCTAATGGGCATGAGGCCCAGGCTCGGGGTCACTGCTCCCCTCAGCGGCTGAGACCCGGCTGGAGCTTTGCAACAAGATGGAACCCAAGCGAGGAATAACAAAAGGGAACAGAAAGCCAGAAGAACGTGCCAAGAAGTCAGAGGGTGACTTCTGCTTGAAGTCCACTAGAGGGAGGCCTCTCTGTCCAGCTCCAGCGGTCTCCAAGGAGCACCCTCCCGCCTGTCTAGGGCCCTCAGGGATGAGGCTGAAGAGAAAGAAGTTGAGGTACTAGAGTGCTCTCCTCCCACCCAAGGCCTACGTTTGGACTTCCTGCTTTGAGTCCGAAGACAGGACTTCTCCCCAGATGACAGTCAGAGCAAGCATTCCGTTCCCA
This sequence comes from Spilogale gracilis, assembly GCA_004023965.1. Classification (NCBI taxonomy): domain Eukaryota; kingdom Metazoa; phylum Chordata; class Mammalia; order Carnivora; family Mephitidae; genus Spilogale; species Spilogale gracilis. The sequence goes on along the minus strand of PITA01009564.1, from coordinate 50,697 downwards.
GAGTCCCCGCCTCCTTACATTCAGGAGGATGACCATATCGATCCAACATCAAGAAATCCTGCATCCATCCAGGAGACATTTATGACAAGTGCTTTATCTTGATGCCCTCTCCTTGGATCCTCACATCAACACTGTCGAGCATTTTTGTTTTGTTTTGTTTAAAAGATTTATTTATTTCAGATAAAGAGAGAGTTGGGGGAGGGGTAGAGAGAGAAGAAAGAGAGAATCTCAAGTAGACTCCCTGCTGAACCCCATGCGGGGCTCGATCCCATGACCCTGAAATCATGACCTGAGATCATGAACCAAGAGTCTAACACTTAATCGACTGTGCCCCCCGGAGGCCTCCCGACAGGTATTTCTGGACTATCATTCCTAACCCACGGATGAAGACATTCTAGCTTGGACAGATTACAGGAATTGACCAAGCCCACGGCTGGCTAGCAAGAGGCAGAGCAAGCACTAGCGCTAAGCCCAGTTCTCCGGTGTCTCTGTCCTTGACCCCAGGATGCCAGCCCCAGCCACTGCACCTCCCCTAGGAATGGCGCTGGGGCTCTCCTACTGACCAGCACAAGAAAGTTCCAGGAAGCGCTGAGTGAAAGAAATGAGCACCAGCTGAAGCCACAGGCCTGAGGCAGGGGGACCTGACAGTTATCCCTCTCTCTGCCAGGTGGTCGGGTCAGAAGGCGAGGGTTCAAGTGCAGATTTCACCGCGTGGAAGGCTGTATAGGTCGGAAGCATTACCCTCAGGGCCTCAGATTCTATATCTGTAGAATGAGGGAACAAATGAATTAATATATATATATATATATATATATATATACAGTCCTCAGAATGGTGCCCAGGACATAGTAGTTATTAAATAAATACAGGTATTTTTGATCAACATTGTCATTGTTACTATCATTTCCTCTCAGATTTCCGTGGAATATGGAAACATATTACCAGCCACAAAGGTCAGGGATGAGTGCTCACCTGTGTTGGAAGGAGACTTGGCCTCACATCATATGTTCCAAGAGTCTCAAAACCTTCAACGTGAAACACAGAACTACTCCAAAAAGCAATCATTTGGGCGCCTGGGTGGCACTGACGGTTCAGCATCTGCCTTCAGCTCAGGTCATGATCCCAGGACCCTGGGATCAAGTCCCGCATCAGGCTCCCTGCTCAGCAGGGAATCTGTTTCCCCCTCTACCTCTCCCCCCTGCTCGTGATTTCTCTTGTATGCTCGTGCTCTCTCTTTCTCTCTCAAATAAATAAATAAAACCTTTACAAAACAAAAAACAATCATTTGCCTTCTGGTTGTTTTTGTTCCACCCCAGTTTTACACCAGAGTTTTTCTGTCACGGAGCTAACTGTTCACATTTCATTTAGTTATCTTGGATCACCGCATATCAAGCATTAAAGACACAGCACCTTGTCTAAGAGGTCCTTGGGTGTCTTAGTGTGAACAGAAAATACAATTCAGCTCTGTCCCTCTTTCTCAGGTAATCCCTTCCTGACAGTCTGAGGGACCAGGCGGATGAGTCGCCCAGCCAGGGGGAGTCACTGCTAGCTGCTTAATGGCCACAAGCCCCAAAATACCGCCCTTCAAGGTCTTGTCGCAAAAGCTCCTTGGCCCGCACTGGGCCAGTTTCAAATGTCTCTGGTCAATTAGCCAGAGTTACTGAGTGCGACTTTGCCAACAGCATTATGTCGAAAACACGAGTATATAAGGGAAAGGGCTACGCCACCGTCCCGGCCCTTATAGAGATCAGTCTGGCTGGTGAAATAAGGCAAATGAACTGAAACGATGAGAGAATTATAAAAGATGGTAATGAAGGATTAGATTTTTCAGTGCAGAGTGTAAATGCTGGAGTATCAGGGAAGACAGACAAAAGCTAGAGGGGGCATGAAAGGCTCACGCGGGAAGACGTGCTTCAGCTGGGCCTTGGTGGATGTGTAGGAGTCGCATGGGAGGAAGGCATCCCAAGGCTGGTAAACCACGTGAGAGAAATCTAGGAGGTCGAAAAGACCAAGGACTGTTGAGGGGGCAGAAGCAAAACTGGTGTAACTGGAAAAGTGGGAGTCCATCCTTATTCCCAAACATCTCCCCTGCTTTGCAAAAACCAGGAAAATGAATTCCTATTGGTAACAGGAATTATTAGCCAGTTGAAGATGGTCCGCTGGGTCCTTATTTGGCCTCCCCCACTGATAGCCCAGTATGAACGCTGGCAAGCTACCTACCCCCTTTGGAAATCTCTCTCCTCCTCTGTAAAACAGGGATGACAAGAGCTACCAAACAGAGCACTCAAAGGGTATGTGGAGGCTCCCAGGGCCAAGTGCTGATAGGCAAGTGATGAGGACCATTCTCCTCTCAAATTCCAGAGTCAGGAGCTCCAAGCTCAGGTTCCCTGGAGAAGAACTGCCCTTCCATGCTCTCCTAGGAGCTAGTGTCCATCTCTCCTTGCAGAGAGCAGTGGGAGTTGCTTTTCTTTCTACCTTTTCAATTAAGTTCTGGGCAGAGGATAAAGACAGAGTTGTCTGCTCTTGGAACTCCCTTCTACCTTGCAGAGGACAGGGAACCAGAGTCGTGGGCCTCTCTTGCTGTTGACAGTGATTCATAGAGGGTGCAGGAGGATGCTGCCTGGGGCCCACCAAACCGGCAAAGCAGATTGCATCCTGACCTTACAGCTGCTGACAGATGCCCTCCAACTTGACAGGGGGCCCTTCAGAGCTAGGCTTCCTTGAAAGGAGCCAACTGTCCTGGGGAAGGGGGGCCCTGCTGGTTTTGCTACTCTCCTCTTTCTCTTCCTGGAGAAGCCAGGAAGGTGGAAAGGGCCTTGAGAGAACTTCTCAAAAGTGCTCACTGACCCAAGAAAACAAAGTGGCCCGGTAAGGAGCTGCCCCAGATTGGGGGCGTCCCTGAAAGCCTGAGCCTGAGACAGGAACAACCTGCCTGGCCGCTGGCAGCCTCGCGGTGGGGCCCAGTCTGTGACAAGCCGCGGAAGGCAGTTGCTAGGGTTGGAAACAAACACCACACAGCGAGGCCTTGGGAGAAGGAGCATCTAGTCTATCAGCCCCCGAGGGACCGGCCCGCGCCTCCTGACCGCTCCTCGGCCCAGTTTCAGGCCACTGAGTCCCAGTTTCTGCCACAGACCCAGGGCTGAGGCTGTTTCCAAAGATCTTGATAATAGTTTTCCACCTGCGCCTTGCCCAAGCCCGACCGCCAGGCGCGCCTGCCCTCTCTCCTCCGGTCCGACCCGGCCCGCAGTCATTGCTGGGGAGGGAGTCACAGCCCAGGGAGCCTGGGCCTGGCGTGGGGTGGGGGGGGTCTGGAGGTGGCCGCCCCGCCCGCCCCGCAGCCCTCCCGGAGAGGGACCCCCACGGCCCGCGGGCACCCGGCCCTGTCCCGCGGGCGGAGAGGAAGTCGCACGCGGGGCTCTGGCTGCCGGGCTCCGCGCGCCGCGTCCTCCCTCCCCTGCGCGGGGATCGTGGGCCAATGAGACGTCCTCTGGGCGGCTGTCGCCCGGGACACCGCAGGCACCTCGGCACAGACACGGGGCGTGAGAGGGGGGTGCAAGGGCTGGGGGGGGACAGGTGCAGGCGTGAGCCTGGGAAGGGGGTGCTGCAGGGGGTGTTGCAAGTTGGAGCAGGGCGTGTGCGCGCGGGTGCGTGCGTGCGGGGGCACTAGAGAAGGCGTGTGTCTGCATATGAGCTCGTTGTGGCCGTGAGTGTGCGCCCGGGTGCGTGTGAACAGAAATCGAAAGGGGACACCCTAACAGAGAATTCCAAGCAGCCTAAAAGACAGCCCCAAGCCACTGCCTGGAAACCCCTAGAATGTAAGCGCCATTTGGGGGATTTGTGTTTGATTGTTCACTGCTATATCCCCAGTGCCTCTTAGGGTGCTCGGTACATGGGAGGTGCTTAATAAATCGTCGCTAGCGAGTTGATCCCAGAGGTGGAGGGAGGCCATTCTGGAACGGGAGAAGCAGATCTCACCTACTTGGCTGTTCTTGATAGCCCTGGCACGTACCATTCCCAAGTCAGACCTTGTCCACCTTTACGTCCCTGCCCCTCCTAGTTGACCCTCTGCCCTTGAGCGGCCCGTTTCCGGGGTCGCGGTGGCCGGTCCAGCCCAGGAGCAGGGCGCTGCTGCGGGATACCGAGCTACGGAGGTGGCCTCCCCCTTCTGGAAGCGCAGGGTAAGATCCGGTGAGACCTGAGCTGTTCCTTTGCTCCTCCATTAGGGAATTTGGGCTTGGAGCTTCCATTTCTCCACTTTGAAATAGCAGCTGTTACATTTGCCCCACAGAATTGTTGCAAAGTCAAGGATACCCTAGAAGGAAAAGTTCTGGAACACATGGTGGGTCTTACAGAAATGTTGGTTTCTTTTCCTGAATAGTAGACAGCAATCTAGGAGCGTCTCTTGTGTGGCTGGGGATTGGTTATGGGTTGATAATCACTACCAGAACACCCCTCCTTTTTTCACAAGATGCCTTGAGGGGTATTTAATGGTTGTTAAAAACTGAGGCAACCTTCATTTCTAAAACCTTCAGAGGTTCGCTGCTGTGAGTCATGTATTTTGCTAGGGCCCTCTCACACTCAGGAGGGAGGTTTTCCAAGTCATGAAACCATCACCTTGTGACCAACATGAAGTGCTCCCAGGTCTGGTCTCTCTGCTTGGGGACTGTCCCCTGCCCACACGGCTGCCTCCAAAGCTACCCTGGAGGAGATTAGCAAATTCTTCCTTTGACTGGAGAGAAAGATGCTACGTGAAAATCTAATCCTGCAATAACATTTTTCATCACTGAAGGAAGGATCAGATTTCTCCCTTCTCAGTCTGATTTAAGGACTCACCAGAAATAACAACCTTCATGGGGTAATTAGGAAATTATCCTCTTACAAATTGGTAAATGTCTCCTTTCTTTTCCTTGGGACAAGGGGGTTGCTTTCCTTTTACCCTGATGAAGCTGGTACAATTAACCATGCCACCGGGTAATTGTTCACTTGTGGGTAAGCCGAGAGGCTGCCCTCCCAAGGTGTGCCTGCCAACGCGCTCCAGAATGACATGTTACATCCTCTCTGCAGCCCTTCCTGATGAAGGAAAAACGTCAGTCATATTTAGTTAAAGGAGTTCCTTAAACCTGGCCTGTCAGGACCCTGGAGGCGAAGAATGGCACTGAGGTTAAGGAAAGGTTTTGTAGAACTGGCTAGACGTGAATCTGTTTAAAGGGATTGGGTGTATTCAGTCTGAACCTCATCGATACCAACTGTTTCTGGGCTTGTGGAAAACTGTAACTATCCCACAGAGAGATCAGGAAGTCCCAAAAAGCCCAAGGAAGAATTTTCAGTTGATAGCAAGGAGAAATCCCCAACTGTGAAATGTCTATGTCCTAATCTGTTTTCATTTAGAAATCTACAAAGTTAGTGGAAACGAGACCAGAAGCCCACAGGTAAAACTGGAATGAATATCAGCCTCCTCTTTTCACTTTGACATGTTCTGTCTCACTCCCCACCTTCCCTTCCTCTTTCTTTCTCTCTCTGTCTTACACACACATGCAGGCACACAGAACAATAACCAATAGGCTTGTTAGATCTCTTGGATTCATTAAGAATCTTCTGGAGTTTTCAGTATGCTAAAAGGCATGTCTGTGTGTATGTCTGTGTAAATGCACGCGTGTGTACACATTTATCTTTTAGCACTTCCATTTAGCATTAGATATATTCTAGGAGCTCTTACACATTCTCTCACTCAGGGCGGTCATCAGAAACAGCAAAACAAACAAAATAATGCTCAAAATAATGGCGGGTGTCGTTACTACCCCCATTTCGCCAAGGTGGAGCTTGAGACTAAGACTCAGGGAGACGAAGCGACGTAGGTAGTGTCCTGCCATCAGCGTGTGACATGGCCGAGATTGGAGTGGATGTACCCTCCCAGGCCATTAAATATCATCAGCGTCTCATCTGACTCAGGTGTGGAAAGGATCTCATCATTAAGTCAATGCTGTATAGTAAATGGCTGAGAGCAACTTCATGTGCTGCCCCTTCCAGAAGCATTATCCCTGAAATAGGAAGCAATTCATAATGCAAATGAAGAGAGCTCTAAAGGTAAACATTTCAGGCCCCAGTAACAGGCTAGTAAAAGAAAGAAACAGAAGGACTTAGATGAACTGAAGTCTCTTGACCTACGAAAGCTGACAGAACTTTTATTTCTAGGAGCCCCTGTAAGCTTCCTGGATGACTGTATTCGCAGCTTGTCTCCTTCCAGCCTGCTCTGTGAGTACCAACCGTTCATACAAGCAACAGAGGGGCAGGCCCCCTAGTCCAGTGCTTCCCGAACTATGCACCCGGGACTAGCGATGTTTTGGTCCCAGGCCCTACCTCGGACCCACTCAATCAGAAACTCTGGGGGAGGGGTCCAGCAGTCTGTTCTAACGAACCTCGTCGGCAGTGTTAGTGTACCCTCAAGTTTGAGAACCACAGCCTTAGAGCCTACAAGAGGATGCCCAGACACCTGCCCAGGAGTTAATGGACCCCAATAGTCCCTTATATTCTAACTATACTCCCCCAGACACTCAGTTTCCTAAACATTTCTTTTTCATGTATCTCAGATACACAGTGCCTGTTATTTTGAAAGGGCTTGCCTTTCTTCTTTATTTGGCAAATTCCTACTAATTATTTAAAGCTCAATTCAAAGATGACTCTCTCTCAAGTCTTCCCCTGTTTTCTTCTAGGAAAGTTTCACTCACCAATTCTCTTGTCCTCCTACAGCACCTGTGCATACTTCCCCGTCCCCCCAAAGCACCTGTGCATACCTCCCTGTCCTGCTACAGCACCTGTGCATACCTCCCCGTCCCCCCAAAGCACCTGTGCATACCTCCCTATCCCTATACAGCACCTGTGCATACCTCCTTGTCCCTATATAGCACCTGTGCATACCTCCCTGTCTCCCCAAAGCAGCTGTGTGTACCTTCCTGCCCCTGTACAGCAGCCGTGCATATCTCCCTTCCTATATCTCCCTTCCTGCTACAGCACCTGTGCATACCTCCCTGTCCCTATACAGCACCTGTGTGTACCTCCCTGTCCTGCTACAGCACCTGTGCATACCTCCCCGTCCCCCCAAAGCACCTGTGCGTACCTCCCTGTCCCTATACAGCACCTGTGCATACCTCCCTGTCCCCCAAAGCAGCTGTGTATACCTCCCTGTCCCTGTACAGCACCTGTGCATACCTCCCTGTCCCTATACAGCACCTGTGCGTACCTCCCTGTCCTGCTACAGCACCTGTGCATACCACCCTATCCCCTTATAACAGCTGTACATACCTCAACAACATTGTCCTATTGTGTTCTTTTGGTTCCCTTGCATACCTTTATAGTGGACTGTGATAATGTGAGGGATTTGATCTTATTCCTCTCTGTACCTCAGTACCCAGCATTGTGCCAGAAATGGAGTAGGAGAGACTCTTAATCTCAGGAAACAAACTGAGGGTTGCTGGGGCATGGGGGGGGGGCGGATACGGTGGCTGGGTTATGGAAAAAAATAAATTTAATAAAAATGATTCTTAAAAAACAAAGATAAATAGATAAATACATATTGAATAAATGAATAAGTGAATGCACAATCCCAACTATTATAACAAGCGTGTTGAGTAATAGAGACAGATGACTGTCCTATGGGCACACAGTTGGCTGCTGCAGAGGCAGATCTGACCCCAGGCATCCTGACTCCCAGCCCAGGAGAGCAACAGTGTCTGTTTCACCTAGACTGGGTGTCTTTAGGTAATGTAATTGCTAAACAAGAGAATCGTTTTTGGCTACTTTGTGACAGATAATTATGCCAAACACAGAGAACTGGTAAATTTCTTCCCTTCAGGCGATGGTGCTGCGGCTTGATGAGGTCACAAGCTCTGTTATCTCCGCATCTGTCCATCTGTCTTTATATATGGCACTGACCTATCACAATGATATCTAGACTAACTATTAAACCGTTTATAATGCCCACGAACCAATCTGTGGCAGCCGGCAATTAGCTCTATTCATGTTTTTAATTTTTCCCCCTTTGAAGTTTAATGGACGGTTATTATGATGTAGTCTTCACTGCCTCCAAGTTTGTAGGCTGCTCACAGCTAAGGATTAGCTTCCAGGGAGAAATGGCTCATAACCTAAAGCGACTCTTAGGATCTGTTTCCAGGTCTCCAGCTTTGCCTGGGTCTTCTTTACTCACGAAGAGAATCAGGAATAAAAAGGATAAGGAATGCACCCTTTTGTTCATTCATTCAGGGCGACACACATTGAGTGAGCCTTCTTATGTGTTAGGTATCAGGGACACACAGAGAACAAGATGTACCTACCTTTGCAGAGCTCCTAGCCTCGTGAGGGAAGCAAGGATTGCAGAGCTCCTAGCCTCGTGAGGGAAGCAAGGATTGCAGATAGACCACTCTATGGTCTAATGTGATGAGCGCCATGTGAGAGGACGCACGGGGGAGGGAAGGGTAGCTATCCTGAGAACTCCAGTCTGAGTAGCCAGTGGAGATGGAGGGGAAGTTGAGGCCTGGAGGTAAGAGAGAGGAAGGCGCTCCTGAGACACCAAAAGTAGTTCCCACGGCTGGACTCTTCATGCTAGACATTGGCACTTCAGCTTGGGTGGGATGTCTCGAAATCTGGTGATGGACAAGAGGCCCAAGTGCGAGGAAGGAAGGAGACGGTAAGGGCCATAATTTCTCAGCAGTCACTTCCTTGTGGGTGGTAGGTACAGCTGACAGTTTGCCCCTTGTATCAAGGGGAATCCGTTTCTTGAAGCCATTCGTGGCTTTGGGGACTAAGGAGGTTGTGGAAACAGAAAGGTGTTAATATAAAGTTTCAAATTCATCATTTCTCTTTCAGATGGCCCGTTTCCCTGGAGCTGAAAACAACATACACTAAAGTCCCTTTCATCCTAAGAAGAGAAACTGAGCTAACTCAGCATAAGCCCTCCCTCACCCTGTGACAGTTGCAAGCTTGTTATCTCTTCCCATCCTTTGTTAACCGGGTGCAGCCCCTCCTTCCGGTCACCGTCCCTACATAGCTGCTGTGCCTGCGTCTCTACACCCATAGAACCACTACAACACAGGCTATCAGTGGCCTTCAGTGGCCATATCCGATGCATTCATTCATTTGTTCAATGATATTTTATTACGCATCTCCTCTGAATCAGGCGCCGTTGCCGACCCGAGGATATGGTACAGTAAAGCCTCTCTTGGAACTTATATGTTCCTGGACTCCTTTTAGTTCTTAGGCCCCTATAGCACTTGCCTTTGTTGCCTTCTAGAAGTATTCTCTTCCCTTTCTGTGACGGTAATCTCTGATGATTCTCCTTTCTTTGATATCATTCCTCCTCAGTCTCCTCTGTGGATTCCTCTTTCTCTCCCCATTCATTAAAACCTGACATAGGTGGGTGGGATCCTAGACTCTAGACTTATCCTCTTAAGAATGGATCCTTTTCTCTGATTTCAGTTCTCAGACATGTATCTTAATATCCATATTATCAGCTCCTTCCAGATCTCCCCATGGATGGCACCTCAGGGTCAACAGAACTACAGCTGAACCCCATGTGTTGTGCCCCAAGCTGTTCCTTCTCCTGTTTCCCATTTCAGCAAATCCTACCATGCAATCATGGAAGCTGGGAGTCATCCTGGACTCACGGTTTTTCTTATCCCTGTGCTCTCTCTGCTTAGAGCTTCTGTCCTAGTCCAGGGCCCTCATCAGCTCTCCTGGAACATGACCATAATGTCCTTGTCTCCAGAGAGACAGCTCACCTTCAATGTTGCTCTCAGAATGGTCTTCCTAAATTGCAAATTTGGCCATGGCCCTGCCCCATATTCTCCATTTCCTCTAGAAGCAGTTTTCAAAGTATAAGACGCCAAGGGTTTCAGGAGGTGCACAGGTCAAAACTATTCTCATCATCACAAGACATCATTGACTACTTTCATTGTGTTCACATTTACACTGATGGGGAAAAGCAATGGTGGGGAAAACAGCAGGTGTCTTAGCACAAATTAAGACCATGGAACCAAATGGTACTAGGTACTAGCAGTCCTGTTCTTCATACTACACACTCAAGAAAGTACGAAAACATTTCACTTCATGCCCCTGATGAAGCAATAAAAATTACTAGTTTTATTATTTCTCAGTCCTTAAATAAACATCTTTAAAAAATATTCTGTGTTAACATGCAGAATACACATAAAGCCATTCTGCAGCATACCAAAATATGATCATTGTCTCAGGGAAAAGCATTTGTGTGATCATTTGTGTTGCATGCTAAACTAGCCATTCCCCCCAGCCCCACATAACATTTTTTATGTTTTTTTTTTAAGATTTTATTTATTTATTTGACAGAGAGAGAGAGAGATCACAAGTAGGCAGAGATGCAGGCAGAGAAAGAGGAGGAAGCAGGCTCCCCACTGAGCAGAGAGCCTGATGTGGGCCTTGATCCCAGGACCCTGAGATCATGACCTGAGCTAAAGGCAGAGGCTCTAACCCACTGAGCCACCCAGGCGTCCTGTGACAACATTTTTACTTGAAACACATGACTGATAGATAAACTGGTCATTCAGGCTTGGGTATTTGGCAGGCGTGTTCTTAAAAATTAAGTGAGCCTGTCCTTTTAAGGAAAACATCTAACAGTGTTTATTGTCAACATAAGATTTGATCTTTCAAGCAAAAGGTAGGATTTTGAAACTCATGCATATCTGCCACTATAAACCTGACAGCTTCCCAATACTTAATGACTTTGTGATGAGATTGGTGGTGATCTCAGTGAGCGTGGGGTTTGTTTTGGATCTTCTATAATGAGCGGTGTCAACATTTGGAAGATTTGCATAACTCAGTCAGTCAGTATTTTCCAAATGGTCAGTGGTTAATGTCACAAAATCACGCCTTGGTAAGACCAAAACAAAACAAAACAGATCTGTTGAGGTACAACACGAGCCGGTGGCTTTAGTGGGACAGTCTGACGGGCCAGTGGCTTTAGTGGGACAGTCTGACGTGTTCGTTAGCACGGCTTCAGGTTCCACACTGCAGCTAACCACAGAGAAACTACCACTTACTGGGCGCCTGGGTGGCTCGTAAGTGGCCGGCTCGTGACTTTGAGTCAGGTCATAATCTCACGGCCCTGGGATCGAGCCCGATGTGGGGCTCTGTGCTTAGCTGCTAGTCTGCCGCAGGTTCCCTCTCGTCTCGCCCTGTGCCCCTCCCCCCGTCATACTCTTGCTCTGGCTCTCTCTCAAATATATAAATAAATCTTAAGGAAAAATAATAAAAAAATAAAAAATAAATAAAAGTGTAAAGGGCTCTTAAAGCCAAAAAGTTTGAGAACTGCTGATGGAGAGGATTAAGGACCCAATTAAAAAAAAAAAAACAAACCTGGGCATTTTTTATTATTAAGCTTTATGTTAATTTTACAGATTGATTTGATACTTAACGTTCAGGAATAAGATACAGATAGCAGATCAGTGACAGTGGCGTGGGAAAAGATTACAGCAGCAAAAGTAAAATCTCTAAAATTGAGCAATGTTCATACTTAAATGATAATTTGCCTTAATGAGAAAATAGAGCTTTTGATTTTGATATAGTCCAGTTAACCTATTCCTTTCTTTTGTTGCTATGCTCTGCTGTTGCATCCATGAAAACATGGCCACATCAATGTCATAAACCTTTCCTCTACGTGCTCTCCCAAGAGTTTTATAATTTTAGCTCTTACATTGAGGTCTCCGATCCACATTTAGTTAGTGTCAGTTTACTATACCGGCGAAAGAGGGTCCCACATGTTTGTATAACGTAGTGGGTCATTCGTTCCTTGGCCACCAACCTCTGCGGCCCTCGCTCAGTCCTGTGCCCTTACCAGCATGGCCTCATCATCTTCCCACTCTTGCCGTGGCCACACTTCCACCACCCCCACGTGTTGGGGAAGGTTAGCCAGAGGATGTGAGCCCTGGTTGACCCATCAGTTGGCCCCCAGCCATCAGAGGCTCTGTACCCCCTTCCTGTCCTCAGAAGGTGCTTCCCACTTGCTGTCTCTACTCCCGGAAGCCACCCATGGACATAACCCTCAGGTAACGCTGTGGTGCCAAGGCCACTTGGACTGAATGTGGGACTGAGCTCAGTGAGGGCCTCTATTCAAACCTCAAGATTTGGCTGGTTATGTGGGCAGGGATCTACTCCTTGTCTTGTCTTACAAGACAAGGTTCCTGTGTAAGTTCCCTTGTTTATTAGAGCTGCCACCCCCCAACCTGGGGTGGTCGGCCTCTTTCTTTGCTCTCCTCCTGCCCTCCCTGCATGAAGGCCACTTTCGCTTTGCCTCCAGAAGCCCCTGAGAGCTTGCCAATGAGACACCATGGGCTGGACTGTCTCCAGCCTCAAGGCATTGGCTTACCGTCTGCCTGCTCTGCCCTTTTCTCGTGTTGCCTTTCTGTTTCTGACTCTCGAACTCCTATTCATATTTGAGAATGCACTTTTGTGCTCTTTATTTTTTTTTTTTACGATTTTATTTATTTGAGAAAAAGAGAGTGAGAGAGAGAGAGTGGGGGGGAGGCAGCGAGAGAAGCAGACTCCCCACTGAGCAGGGAGCCCAATGTAGGGCTGCAACCCAGGACCACGCCAAAGGCAGACGTTTAGCGCACTGAGCCACCCAGGCACCACTATTGTCGTCTTTAATGAGACACCCTCAAGAGAAGGCCATCCTTCAAGGAAGGAGCCTTCCTGGATCCCTCCCACTTTATGTCCCCTAGGTCCTTCTATCAGAGCAACCCTAACACTACAGGGCTTGTTCTCCAGCTTAGCATGCAGTCCTTACCCCGGGTAAGCCTGTGGACGATTCCCCAGTGTTAGGCAATGGATTGCTTCTAGTTTCTGCTGTTCCTAACAAAGCTGCCCCGGGCCTGCTCGTGCGTGTCTACCCAGGCACTTGTGCAAGAGGAGATTCCTGGAAGGGGGAACGACGCTGTCACAGGTTTTGGGCCTCTTCACCTTTAGCCAGTATTGCTAAGTGTTCTCCAAACCTTCGTTCTGATGCTGCTACACCCACCATGAACTGAACCTGCTGATTCCCCCACATTTTTATCAATAGTATAATCAGACTACATTTTTTTTAACTGATGAAATAACATCTTACTGTTATTTTCCTAATTACTAATGAGGTAAAAATCTTTCTGTCACCCACCCAGGATTCCTTTTCTGTAAATTGCCCATTGAGAAATACCTTTCGTCTCTTTCTCTGTGGTTTGTCTTTTTCTTACTGATTTGTAATTCTTTCATATGTTCTGGATATTAAGATTTTTTTCTGCTGTACACCTTACGAATCTCTCTTCCCTGCATGCGACTGTTCTTTTAATTTAGTAGACGAACTTTTTTATTGTACCAAAGTTTTCATTTTTAATATAATCATATTATATTTCCTTTTTCTTTATGGTTGTATTTTTTTTATAGTTGAAGCTTTTTATGTATTATGTAACACAGTCTTCCCCATCGTAAGTTCAGAAGACACGGCATATATTTTTATCTAAATCTTTGAGAGTTTTACTTTTCATATTTAGGTCTTTAATCTTTCTGCAATACTTTTTTTGGTAATGTGTAAAGAAGAGTTGTACTTCAGTCTTTTCCCATCTGTATAACCAATTGGTCTAAATCCACGAATTGAATATTTCATCCCTTCCCAATTGTAATGAAATGCCATATGCCATTGGTCTTTTGTTTTATTCCAGTGGCCTACTTCAAGGGTCAACAAAATTTTTCTGTAAAGAGCCAGATAGTAAGTGTTTTATGGTTTATGAACCCTAGAGTCTCTGTCACATTACTCACCTCTTTTGTCGTAATGCAAAAGCAGCTAGTAGGTGGGGCTGTGCCCCAATAAAACTTTATTTACAAAACAGGCAGTGGGCTGGATTTGGCACAGACCTTAGTCTGATGACCCCTAGTCTGTTTATCTACTGTTGCACTGTTAGGACACTGTTTCAATTATGTGGAGCTTTGATCTTTTATCTTTCTGTTGGGTAGAATCCGTTTGCCCTCCTTATTCTGCTCTAAAATTGTTGAAGCTATCCTTGGCCCTTTAATCCTTCCAAATAAATAGGATCACCTTAGGAATTCCATCAAAATCTCTGACTTGAAGGGAGGAAGAGTTCCTTCTCTTTTACTTTTCTAACTTCTCGAATTGAACAGTTAATTCTTCATTTTCAGTCTTCTTGTTAACGCATTTTCCTTTAGCTATTGCATATCTCTCACAGGTTTGGTTGCTGTGTTTTCACTGTTGTTGTTATAAATACTTTCTAATACCCATTATAATTTGTTTGAACTATGGATTATTTAAAAGTGTGCTTAAATTGTATAGATGTAAAGCAGTAGTGAGGTTTGTCTGTTTATTAGTTATTAAGTTCAAATTTAAGTACATTGAGCTTGGAGAATCCAGTTTAATTACATAAACTGGATTTTTTTATTTATTGCAACTTGTTTTGTGACCTAGTACATGGTAAAATTTTATGCTTAGAGGAATGTATGTTCCCTAATTATTGGTAGCCAAGTTTATATTTTTCATTTAGACCAAACTTACTGCCTGTACTGTTCTAAGCTTTCCAACATGACTATGGATTTCTCCATTTTTCCTCATAGTTCTGTACATTTTTGCTCTTTATATATATATTGAAGGCTATGTGATTGTGTGCTATTGGGGGGTTTTGAGGAGATCTCCAAGAAATACACCTTCTTTCATGCCTGAGTCTGATTAAATTGAGAAATAAAACAAAAAGAAAAGATCTAGGACAGTCTATCGCCATTGCTGCTGATAAGGCTAAGACATATCTTGGTTTGAGAATGAAATAGGCCTGCACACAAACCCCAAAAGGTGCAGGCACCCCCACCTCCGAGCGCAGGAGCTCTACACCTCCACCTAAGAGGAGCAGAGCCCCTGAGGACCGCTTGCTTCCAAGAGGGTGAAGACGAGGACAAAGTGAACGCCATGTGTCATTTATCAGTGCCCACATACCATCAGACAAGTTACTCCCAAGGGCCAAGTGAGTCAGGTGACAAAGAGAGCTGAAACATGCTTCAGGAACATCTCTGCTCATGAAAGCTAGGAGCAAATAGTGTTTCCATTAACACGCACCTGCATACACATTTAAAATGATTTCATCTCCCTGCTGAATTGTTTTTTCTATGGCTGTGTATTGACTTTATGATGAATACTACTTTTTTAAAAGATTTTATTTATTTATTTGAGAGAGAGAGAGAGAGAGAGAGAGAGAGCGAGCATGAGAGGGGAGAAGGCCAGAGGGAGAAGCAGACTCCCCACAGAGCTGGAAGCCCGATGTGAGACTCAGTCCCTGGACTCCAGGATCATGACCTGAGCTGAAGGCAGTGGCTTAACCAACTGAGCCACCCAGGCACCAGATGAATACTACTTTTTCATTTTAAAAAAATCTATTCAAGAAGCTCTGTGGCAACTTTTAGTAATTAATTTATGCCTTGCTTCTGTGTCATACATTTAAGTTGTGTCATTTGCAAATAACATCAGCTGGTGGTGGCGATTGGAATTTTTGAATAAATTTATTTTGTTTGTGTTTCTCTTGAAAATGTTTAAACGTATGGAGTGAACACCACCATACCCCTCAACCAAGATTCACCAACTGTTCAACATCTTGCTAAATTCATGTTCTCTGTGTGTGTGTGTTCACGTATGTCTGTATCACACTCTTCACAATACTTCACTCCTAAATATTTCAACATGTTTCCAAAGAACAAAAACATTTATTATGCAACTACATCGCCATTACTGTTACCAAGAAAAATCAACATTAATTCAATAATATCTTGATATTCAAATTTTCTGAGCTGGTTTTTCATCTTTGATTTAGGATCCATTCAAAATTTATGTATTGCATCTGGCCATATGTCTCCTCAATTTCCATTAACCTAGGTATTCCCTACCATTTCCTTCTGTTTTCCATTACGTTGAATTCTTCAGAGAGACCAGGCTTGCGGTCCTACGGTAAGTCCCATATTCTCAACTTCTCTGACTCTTGCCCCTTCATGACCTTCATCTAAGCCATTCTGGGTCAGGACACCATGGAGGAGGTGGTGTGTATCTACGGGAAATGCCAAACTCGACTCCCTGACTAAGTTAGTAGCTGTCCGTTGGCTCTGCTGTAAAGGCACATTTTCTCCTTTTTAACTAAAAAGCAGTCTGTGTAGCAGTGCCTTGGGAACAAGTGAATGTCTCTCACTCAGTTATCTGAGCTCGGATTGATCATCCTCGCCTGCATAAGTGGTTACACTGAGGAGTTCCAAAATAGTGATTTTGAGATTCCATCATTCCTTCTGTATTTGTCAGGGGGCTTTCTTCCATAAAGGAAGAAATTTCTATTCCACCATTTCTGTCTCTCTCATTCTCTTCTCTCTGCCATTTTTGCTCTCTTCTCCTTAGAACTTCACTGAGGTATAACTTTCCATACTACAAATTGCACATATTTGAAGGATATACTCTGGTGACTTTTGACTGTATACCTCAATGAAACGGGGTTTATGCTACGATAAGATCTGAACATTTTCATCACCCCCCCGAAAGTTTCCTCATTTTCCAACCCGAGGCAACAACTGATCTACTTTCTGTCCCTGCAGACCTATGTGCATTTTCCAAAGTTATACATAAATGGAATCATGCCCTACATACTCATTTTTTTGGTCTGGCTTCTTTCATTTAGCATAATGATTATGAGATTCATTGTTGTTCCCATTTATTGCTAGGTATTAGTCTCTTGTGTGAATGTACCACAAGTTATCTGTTCGGCTGTGGATGAACATTTGGCTTGTCTCCAGTTTAGGTCTATTGCAGATAGAGCTGGTGAGAGTATCCCGTACAAACCTTTATCTCAGCATAAGTTGCTATTCTCGTGGGAAAATACTTTGGAATGGAATGACTAGGTCATATGGTAGGTATATGTTTACACTATTAAAAATCTACAAACTCTGGGTGGCCTCATGGGTTGAGTGTTGGGTCTTGGTTTCGGTCAGGTTGTGATCTTGTGGTCATGGGATGGAGCCCCACGTTAGACTCCATGCTCAGCATAGGGGCTGCTCCAGATTTTCCTTCTCCCACTGCCCCTCTCCCTGCTCGCTCGCTCTCTCTCTAAAATAAATAAATAAAATCTCTCCAACGTGAATGTATCATCTTACATCACCATAGCAGTGTATGAAAGATCCAACTGTCCCACATGCATTTCGTACGTGGCATGGTATGGTCAGTCCTCTTTAGAATAGATGGGTATGTGCTGGTCTCTAATGGGGATTTTAACTTGCATTTCCCTGATGAGTCATGATGTTAAATATCTTTCCATGTGATAATTGTCCATACTTATATTTCTTTCGTGAAGTATCTGTTCGGATCTTTCACCTTTTTCCCCACATTGGTTCTTTTCTTATCAGATTTTAAGATTTCATTTTATTTTCTGGATTTAGGTCCTTCATCATACACACACACACACACACACACACACCATATATACATAAACATTTTCCTCCAGTCTGCAGTCTGACTTTATTTCGTTTGGTCTTTCAAAGACAAAAGTTTTTTTCTTTTTACAAAATCCAGCCTATTAATTTTTTTCTCTTTTACAGTTGATGTACGTAGTATTCTCTCCTTTAGTATCTAAGAAATATTTGTCTGACCTAAAGTTACAGAAGATTTTTCTCATGTGTTTTCTCTTAGAAGGCTTTTTGCTTTAGGTTTTGTATTGAGATATATGGTTCATTTAAAATTTATTTTCATGTATGGTGAGAAGTATGGTTGGTGTTCATTTTTCTCATATGATATTGAGTTATTATAGCATCATTTCCTTAAAAGACTTTCTTTTCTCCCATTGACTTTTCTTTGCATTTGTGTTGAAAAGCAGTTGAGTTTGTATTTGTGTCTCTGTTGCTGGGCTCTATCTGTCCTATTGATCTATATGCTTACTATTTTGCCAGTACCAAACTGATTATTGAAGGTTTATTGTAAGTCTTGAAATTAGGTACTATAAATCTACCATTTTGTTCATTTTAAACATGCTTTGATTATCCTAGCCCCTTTGTATTTTTGTATGCAATTTAGAATCAGATTGCCACTTTCTGCAAAATAGCCTGCTGGGATTTTAATTGGGATTGTGTTGACTCTGGAGATCTATTTGGAGGGAATTGTAATATTAACAATATTGAGCCTTCTGGTACATGAACATGGTAAGTCTTCCTGTTTGCATGTTGGTCTTCTTTAATTTCTTCCAGCTTTCCAGCTTTTGTAATATTTATTCCTAAATATTTCAGGTTCTTTGGTACTGGTGTAAATGAAACCACTTAATCTTCCATTGGTTTGTTATAATTGATTTTTGTATATTAACCTTATGACTTGAGAGTTTGCTAAATTCACTTATTAGTTATAGGAGTTGTTTTGTAGATTTCCTTGAGTTTCCTTTGTAAACAGCCATATGCTGTGCAAACAGGGACAGTTTTACTTCTTCCTTTCCTATCTTGATACCTCTTTAAAATTTTTATTATCTAATTGCAATGGCGAGGATATTCAGTACAAGTTTGGAAAGAAGTCATGAAAGTGAGGTCTTTCTTTGACTTGCCCGAACTTAGGGGTGATTCAGACTTTAATCCACCTTTAAGTAGTATGTTAGCTGTATGTTTTTCTGTAGCTGCCCTTTATGAAATGGTGGAAGTTCCATAGTTTCCTGAGTTTTCAAGGTAGATTCACTCAGAATCTACCTGCCAGTGTTCTTTTATAAAGAAAAACACTCCCTTTCTCTATATTTCTTTCTCAATCTCTCCTTTAAAAAAATTACTATTAACTTGTGAATTATTTTGTTCCATTTGCTATGATCCATTCCCATCTTTTTGATGTTCAATTTATCCCAGTTTTGGTCACTGGGAACCCCTCCATGTCACTGGGAACCCCTGTGTCCTTTTAGTATGTCCCACTAATAGCTCAGCACCTCCTTGCTTAATGGCACAGTTAATGTGTCAGGTTCACCTTGTGCTTTTCTTACCCCAGACATGAAATCATGTATTTCCTTAAGCGACTGCAAGTTCTTTTAGTGAGGAATGATATTTAGAAACCAAGTGATGGATGCTGAGAATACTCACTGTTACCTTAGTAACTTGCTTCTAGATACTTTCAGAAGACAGTGCTAACACAAACACACACAGACACACACACACAGAGAGAGAGAGAGAGAAAGAGAGAGAGAGAGAGAGAGAGAGAGCGAGCTTATATTGGTAACTCCAAATAAAATCCGGTAGTATAAGGTTCTTCTTTACCTTCCCTTATTCCACGTATGATTCTCCCTTCCTTCAGAAAACATGTTTTCCCAAACATAATATCTCTACTCTATCTTAAATACTGCTGTTTTCATTGAGTTGCTATATCCCACATGATCAATACATTTGTGCATGGAAATAGTGAAGAGCACCCCCAATGAATACCCTGGATTCCAGACATAGCCCCCCATTATAGAGAAGGAAAAAAGCCATATTTCCCTTTGCTAATTCAACCCACTTATGCCAACTATTAGAGTGACTCTCCCTCCTCTGAGACCTGAAAGTCCCCAGATGTCCAACTTAGCCACTTTTTCATGGTCAAAGTTTTGCTACTTTGGGCTTTATGATCTCAATCCCATTGAGCCTAATGATGCATGGATAGAAAGCAAAAAGTCTTTTTTTAATTAACATATAATGCATTATTTGCTTCAGGAGTACAGGTCTGTGAATCATCAGTCTTACACAATTCACAGCACTCACCATAGCACATACCTCCCCAATGTCCATAACCCGGCCACCCTGTCCCTTCCCTCTTTGCCCCCAGCAACCCTTAGTTTGTTTCCTGAGTTTAAGAGTCTCTTACAGTTTGTCTCCCTCCCTGGTCCCATCTTGTTTCATTTTTCCCCCGCCTTCCTCCCATGACCTCCTTGCACTGCCTCTCAAATTTCTCATATCAGAGAGACCACATGATAATTGTCTTTCTCTGACTTATTTGACTCAGCATAATACCCTTTAGTTCCATCTACATTGTTGTAATGGCAAAGTTTCATGAATTTTTTGATGGCTGCATAGTATTCCATTGTGTGTGTGTGTGTGTGTGTGTGTGTGTGTGTGTGTGTGTAGTGCATCTTCTTTATCCATCCGTCTGTTGATGGCCATCTAGGTTCTTTCCATGGTTTGGCTATTGTGGACATCATTGCTATAAACATTCGGGTGCACGCGCCCCTTCAAATCACTACATTTGGGTCTTTAGAGTAAATACCCAGTAATGCAATTGCTGGGTCATAGGATAGCTCTATTTTCAACTCTTTGAGGAACCTCCATACTGTTTTCCAGAGTGGCTGCACCAACTTGCATTCCCACAACAGTGTAGGAGGGTTCCCCTTTCTCTGCATCCTTGCCAACATCTGTTGTTTTCTAAGTTATTAATTTTAGCCATTCTGACTGGTGTGAGGTGGTATCTCACTGTGGTTTTGATTTGTATTTCCCTGATGCTGAGTAAAACTTGAACACTTTTTCATGAGTCTGTTGGTCGTTTGGATGTCTTCTTGAAAGCAAAAAGTCTTAAGTAGGTCATTTGTGGCACAATACAGTGCTTTCTGCTCATGCTGTTGGACAACATCTGAACCTTGCAAAATGTTGTCCCTCTTTGGTCTCATAAATGACTCTTTAGCAGGCTATTTCATCATTCTCCCAAGCTTGTAGTAATGAACCGTGAGGTAAGGCCTTTGAAATCTGAGATCATGAGCCCATTACCACTCTCTCTTCACTGTAAAATATTTTTTTCTGATTGGAGAGTATTTTTAATGTAATGCCATGACAACAAATGAGGTTCTCTTTATGTCCATGAATGATGACGCTGACATCAACTTTACTGGCAAAGAATGAAAACAAACTACTACCCTTCTGTGATGTAATGTGTCTAATGTAATCATCCTGCCATCAGGTGGTAGGCTGCTGTCCCTAGGTAATGCTGCCATATTGGGACTGCTTTTTGCTTTTTTTTTTATGACAGTAGAGGTAGCCAGACCGTCTTTGCTGAGGAAAAGGAATGTTGCTGCACCCACGAATGATGCCTATCTTGCTAGAGAGGTGAATATTTTTCATGGGTCCACTGAGCACCAAGGTAGCTGAAGGAAGCTGAATCATGTTCATAAGGTGGGCCATCTAATCCACTTGATTGTTGAGTACCTCCTTTCCAGTGGATGCCCTCTAGTGGGCAGCATCTTCATGCTCGAGTACAAAAGATCCAACCACATTCCTCTCTCCCAAATCTCTTAGTTATCAATCTTCCAATCTTGTCTTTTCAAGTCCCTGATCGGTCAGCCAACCTGTTAGTAACTGCCTGTAAATTCGTGTAGAGTTTCACCTCAAGCCATCTTCCCTTCCACAGAGAGAGCAGTCAGGTGCATGTCCAGATATTCTGTCCACCAAAGGGATTTTCCTTCACCAGAGTTTTTCAGGACATTCTTGAGTGACTGCATTGCCATGCAGGAGAAATCCACTTCTAGGCAGGACCAGTATACTGTGCAGACTCATTTTAAAATTGGTCCTGTGATTATTCTGTTACCTGGTCATAAAAACAAAAACCAAAAGACTCCTTGAGGTCGAGGTTGTAGCTATGGGTCAAGGGTGTGGTGGCAAAGGAGTAGGAATAAACTCCATGGGAGTTGAAGCCACCTGCTCATGCAATTTATTTGAGCATTCTAAAGCCACCACTTCCATTTAATACACTGCACATATCCAGTTTTATGATTTGGTGGATCAGACAATACCCAGCTTATGATAGGTATTTCAGATCACAGAGTTACTTGGTGTCTCTTGATCAGGCACTCAGTTTCTACCAGAGCATGCTAGCAAGCCAATAACTGATTTTGTCATTATTAGCAAAAAATAAATAGCCTTACTCCAAATTCTTAGGAATCTGTGCCATGATTCTCTTACTGGGTCTAACTGGAGGCTCCATGATCATCTCTATTTACCAGAGACATTAATTAGTATTAGAACTGCTCAGTCATAAGATCCAAGGAGAAAGGAAACTTGTACCGTTGTCTGGATCTGTTTCAAAGTTTCTTGCTCTGGAACTTATTCAGAACTGAGAGTTTTTTTAAAAAATTTTATTTAAATTCAATTAATTAACATGTATTAGATTCAGAGGTAGAGGTCAGTGATTCATCAGTCTTATATAATACTCAGTGCTCATTACACCACATGCCCTCCTTAATGGCCATAACCCAGTTACCCTGTCCCTCCATTCCCCCTGCCAGGAACCCTCAATTTGTTTCCTATGATTAAGAGTCTCTTCTGGTTTGTCGTCTTCTTTGATTTTGTCTTATTTTATTTTTTCCTCTCTTCGCCTATGATCCTCTGTTTTGTTTCTTAAGTTCCACACATGAGTGAGATCATATGATAACTCTTTCTCAAATTGACTTATTTCACTTAGCGTAATACCCTCTAGTTCCATCCACATTGTTGCAAATTCATTCCTTTTGAGGGCTGAATAGTATTCAATTGTATATACATACCACATCTTCTTTATCCATTCATTTGTCAATGGCTTTATGGGCTCTTTCCATAGTTTGACTACTGTGGACATTGCCACTATAAACATTAGGGTGCACATGCCCTTTCAGATCACTGAATTTGTATCTTTGTGGTAAATACCCAGTAACGCAATTGCTGGTCGTAGGTAGCTCTATTTTCAACTCTTTGAGGAACCTCCATACTGTTTTCCAGAGTGGCTGCAGCAGTTTGCCTTCCCACCAACAGTGTAAGAGGGTTCCCCTTTCTCTGCATCCTCACCAATATCTGTTGTTTTCTGACTTATTAATTTTAGCCATTCTGACAAGTGTGAGGTGGTATCTCACTGTCGTTTTGATTTGTATTTCCCTGATGCCCAATTATGTTGAGCCTTTTTTCATGAGTCTGTTGGCCATTTGGATGTCTTCTTTGGAGAAATGTCTGTTCATGTCTCCTGCCCATGTCTTGATTAGGATTATTTATTCTTTGGGTGTTGAATTTGATAAATTGTTTATAGATTTTGGATATGAGCCCTTTACCTGATAAGACATTTGTAAATATCTTCTCCCATTCTTTTGATTGTCTTTTGGTTTTGTTGACTCTGCTGTTCAAAAGCTTTTTATTTTGATGAAGTCCCAATAGTTCATTTTTACCTTTGTTTCCTTTGCCTTTGGAGACATGTCTAGCAAGAAGTTGCTGCAACCAATGTCACAGAGGTTGCTGCCTGTATCGTCCTCTAGGATAGTGATGGATTCCTGTCTCACATTTAGGTCTTTCATCCATTTGAGTCTATTTTTGTGTATGGTATAAGGAAATGGTCCAGTTTCATTCTTCTGTATGTGGCTGTCCAATTTCCCCAGCATCATTTTTTGAAGACACTGTCTTTTTTTCCATTGGACAGTCTTTCCTGTTTTGTTATAGATTAGTTGGCCATAGAGTTGAGGGTCCATTTCTGGGTTTTCTATTCTGTTTCATTGATCTATGTGTCTGTTTTTGTGACAATACCATGCTGTCTTGATGACTGCAACTTTGTAATAGAGCTTGAAGTCCAGGATTCTGGTGCCACCAGCTTTGCCTTTCTTTTTCAACATTCCTTTGGCTATTTGGAGGTCTTCTCTGGTTCCATAAAATTTTTAAATTATTTGTTCCAGCTCTGTGAAAAAAGTTGATGGTATTTTGATAGGGATTGCATTGAATATATAGATTGCTCTAGGTGGCATAGACATTTTAACAATATTTGCTCTTCCAATCCATGAGCATGGAATGTTTTTCCATTTCTTTGTGTCTTCCTCAGTTTCTTTCAGGAGTGTTCTATAGTTTCCTGAGAACAGATCTTTTGCCTCTTTGGTTAGGTTTATTCCTAAGTATCTTATGGTTTTGGTGCAATTGTAAATGGGATTAACTCCTTAATTTCTCTTTCTTCTGTCTCATTGATAGTGTATAGAAATGCAACTGATTTCTGTGCATTGGTTTTATATCCTGCTACTTTGGTAACTTCCTGTATGAGTTCTAGCAATTTTGGGGTAGAGTCTTTTGGATTTTCCCACATACAGTATCATGTCATCTGCGAAAAGTGAGAGTTTAGCTGCTTCTTTGCCTGTTTGATGCCTCTTACTTCTTTTTGTTGTCTGGTTGCTGAGGCTAGGACTTCTAGCACTATGTTAAATGGCAGTGGTGAGGATGAACCTGCCTGCTGTATTCCTGACCTTAGGGAAAAAGCTCTCCGTTTTCCCCCAATGAGAATGTTATTCACTGTGGGCTTTTCTATATAGCTTTTATGATATTGAGGTATGTTCTCTTTATCTCTACACTGTGAGGAGTTTTATTTTATTTTTTTTTTATTGGTGGGACTCGATCCCGGGTCTCCAGGATCATGACCTGAGCCGAAGGCAGTCGTTCAACCAACTGAGCCACCCAGGCGCCCCCACACTGTGAGGAGTTTTAATCTACAAAGGATGCTGTACTTTGTCCAATGCTTTTTCTGCATCTGTTGAGGGGATGATATAGTTCCTGGTCTTTGTTTTGCTAATGTAGCGTGTTGCCTTTATTGATTGAAACACTCTTCCAGCCCAGGAATAAGTCCCACTTGCTTGTGGTGAATAACCCTAATATACTGTTGTTGGATCCTATTGGCTAGAATTTTGGTGAGAATTTCTGCATCCATGTTCACCAGAAATCTTGGTCAATAATTCTTTTTGGAGAAGAATAGATGAACAAGAGAACAAAATACTAAAATGGTAACAACAACCCCAGAAAAATATGCACTAAACAAATCAGAAGAGACCCAAAACTGAAAAAATGAAACAAACAAACAAACAAAAGAGAATATAATCTGACAAATGAACAGACCGGAGCAATATGCTGGACCCTGTGTGTATTTTGGTCTGTTTGTTAGAAAACTAGATCTCAAAATTGTAAAGAAAGAAAAACTTATATATGTACCAAAAAAATACATTGAAAGGATAGAATGTAACTGTAAAAATGAAATTTAAAGGACAAATAAAAAAGAATATAAACAGACAAGTGAACAGGACAGAGCAATACACCATATCCTGAGCATATTTTGGTCTTTTTGTTAGAAGAGAACACATCCCAAAATTGTAAAGAAATAAAAAATTACATATTTATAAAAATAAAATTAAATACAATGAAAGGACAGAAGGTAAGTATAAAGATGAAATTTTAAAAGATTTTTAAAAAATAGTTGATGAAATAAGAAATAGGTTGGAAAAGGAAAGGAAAAAAAAATGAAAGACTAAAGAAATATTGGGAAGAAAACATGAATTCTATGTACTATTTTCCCCTAGCACTGGAGTTTTGCAGTTCTCCATGATCATAAACTTGGTCTTGGTTGGATGTTCTTTTTTTTTTCAGTGTTCCAAGATTCATTGTTTATGTACCATACCCAGTGCTCCATGCAATATGTGTCCTCCTTAATACCCACCACCAGGCTCACCCATCCCCTCACCCCCCTGCATTCCCAAACCCTCAGTTTGTTTCTCAGAGTCCAAAGTCTCTCATGCTTCATCTCCCTCTCTGATTTACCCCACTTCACATTTCCTTTCCTTCTCCTAATGCCCTCCATGTTACTCCTTATGCTCCACAAGTAAGTGAAACCATATGATAATTGACTTTCTCTGCCTGGCTTCTTTCACTCGGCATAATCTCCTCCAGTCCCGTCCATTTTGATACAAAATTAGGTATTCAACCTTTCTGATGGAGGCATAATATTCCATTGTATATATGGACCACATCTTCTTTATCCATTCATCTGTTGAAGGGCACCTTGGCTCTTTCCACAGTTTGGCAATTGTGGCCATTGCTGCTATGAACATTGGGGTACATATGGCCCTTCTTTTCACTACATCTGTATCTTTGGGGTAAATACCCAGTAGTGCAATTACAGGGTTATAGGGTAGCTCTACTTTTAATTTAAGGAATCCCCACACTGTTCTGCAAAGCGGCTGCACCAATTTGCATTCCCACCAGCAGTGTAAGACGGTTCGCCTTTCTCCACAGCCTCTCCAACACTTGTTGTTTCCTGTCTTGTTAGTTTTGGCCATTCTGACTGGTGTAAGGTGGTATCTCAGTGTGCTTTTGATTTGAACTTCCCCAGTGGCTAGTGATGATGAACACTTTTTCATGTGTCTGTTATTGGCTGCTGTTCTTGCTGATCTTCTGGGGGAGAGGTCTGTTGTGCTGATTCTCAGGTGCCTTTGCCCAGGGTGGAACTGCCCCACCCTTGCCAGGGGCCAGGCTCAGTAATCGGCTCAGTTTGCTCTCTGTGGCTTTTGTTCCCTGAAAGCTTTCCACACAGATTTAGAAGATGAGAATGAAAATGGCGGCCTCCCAATCTCTGGCCCTGGAGTAACCAACAGCTCGGGGCCCCACTCCTCAGTGTGTCCTCAGAGAAGAGCAGTCCCTCCTATCTCCCTGGTCTCTGTCCGCACTCCGTGCTCACCCGGCCTGTGACCGGGAGCTCCTATCTCAGGCATGCAACCCCACTTGGAGTCTCCAAACCCAGCAGATTCCTGCAGTGAGCTCCCATACCTCTCCTCCTGGGGGACGAAGGGAGGTCTTGCTGGTTCTGCCACTTGTTGGCCCCAGCTGGGAGAGCAGTCGCCCGGCTTTGCTGAGGTTCATGGTTTATGGCAACACAGAGCTGAGAGCCCACCCCTGGGCTTGCTGACCAGAGCTGGCTTCCCTGCTTTAATGCTTGAGAGCTCTGCCTGCTCAGGCACCCCTGGTCTTTCTGTGACCCCAGAGATCCTGAGACCACTCTAGACCCACCTAGGATTCCAGCCCATTTCACTCCTTGAGCACCCTTCAGCCAGGACGTCCCTCACCAGAGCAGACTTCTACAAGTTCTGATTTTGTACTCCACTGCTCACTTTCCAGGAGCCGGCTCATGGGGGCCTCCTCTCCCTGAGGTCTATCCTGCCATATATTGCCTCAGACTCACTTCTCTGCACCTCCTACCTTGAAGAAAGTGGTCACTTTTCTATTCATAGAGTTGCAGCTATCCTTTTCTTAGATCTCTGGTTGAGTTTGTAAGTGTTGAGAATAATTTGATAGCTATCTAGCTGAATTCTTGGAACCAGATGAAACTGAGGACTCCTACTCCACCATCTTGGAGGACTACTCCACCTTCTGAGGACTATCTCCTCAGAACTGAGAGCTTTGTAAATTATTTGTGAATAGACCTACTGGTACACTTATTTGCCCTACATTTTTAAAAAAAGTTTTCATTTTTTAAGTAATCTCTACACCAACGATGGGGCTTAAGCTCACAACCCTAAAATCAAGAGTTGCATGCTTTACTGACTGAGCCAGCCAGGCTCCCCAAAGCCAGTGGTACACTTAAGTGAAATATATATTTGCCTCCAGCAGCTACAGAGGTCCATCAAATAATATACCTCTTTCTGTATAGAAGGCAATGCAAGCTACATCAATGTGCTCACTTTATAAGAGGATATCCTGACTTTATCTAGGCCAGTGACTTTTTTTTTAAACTGATTTTGTTATGTCCTAAAGTTTCATGGGGTTTATCTTCCACCTTCTGGCATGCACGTGTTTTATTAAGACATTTAAGATATGTGGTATTTCCTGTTCACCGGATCTAATTAGCATAATATCATCATTGTGATGGCCAGAGGAATGCTCTGTGGACTATCGAAGTGCTCAAGATCCCTTCATACTAGATCAACACAGAGAGCAGGTCTCTGAGAACAACAGTGAAGGTGGCCGCAGATCCTGCTGCAAGAATGCAAAGTGCTTCTGGTCATCCTTATTGATGGGAATAGAATAGAAAACATCTGCTAGGACCAACCTGCATACCAGATATCAGGAGATCAATCTACATTCTCCTGTAAATACACCAGGACAGCAACTTAGATTAGAATTGCCAGATGGCTAAGTTTCATTTTCAAAGACCCATATAACTTTTTCACCAGCCAAACATGAACATTAAAGGCAAATGGTATAAGAATCACCACCCCTTGCCTTTAAACGTTCTTGGTGGGAGAAATATATCTCAAATTCCCTTATGGAAGCGCCATTCCAGGGACTTCTGAAGCCCATTGCTTCCTAATAACTTTCAATTCCTAGATCAGATAACCAATATGGAGATTTTGTGAGTTACTAAGCATGTCTAAGTTCCACCATACATTAAGGGACTGGGGAAATACCTATCAGTTGGGTTCTTTATTTCACTAGACCCAACATGAGCGAGCCTGAGTCAGAACTCCATCTATCACCTCACATCTCTACATCTCCAATCTTAACAGTGAGCTCTGGAGGCATTTTAAAATCCAGGAATTAGAATCAACTCAAAGCCAATATCTAAGAATACCTAGAAGTTCTGCATATTTATCTTTCACCATGCTCAGTCACTCCAGTAAACGGGTACCAACTTCTCAGGAAAAGATTTGCTGAAATAGTCACAGTATATACATTGTGACAGCATTGAAATCCCTTTTCCCCAGGGACTCAACTCTCTCCTCAATCAAGAGACTCCAAGACTGAGCTCTGCCTGAGAATTAGGTAAGAGGCTATGATACCCCACTATAGTATCCTGAATCTTGTTCTTATCCAGCAGACCTAGAATAGTTCCACTCCTGAATTCCGGGGAACACAATTGCAGATTGATAACCCATTAGGTTCCTTCATGAGTCTGATTCATTTGCTATCATACAGGTCCATGTGAGTAAAAATATAGATTGCCTCTCCCCCAGTCTGTCCAGCATGTGTCTGGCTAAGCACCACCACCATATCTGTCCCATGCCAGGATCCATCATTTCTACCAGAATGAGGGAACCCCAGTTCCACCGCACTGTCTGCCTCCATGATCTCTGGCCCGTGTCAGATCACCACACTTTTTCAATAATTCTGGTGCTCTACTGAGCAATGCAGTTATTATATTTAATCCCCTGGGACCTCCTGGAGGGATAAACAGTGGCTGAGCTCATGATAAGTCCATTCCAACCTTCTCATCTCCTGAGTCTTTAGACTCTTTTCTCCACACTGTTGGTGAGATGTTTTTGCTATTTGAATATGATCCATGAACCAGAACTTGTTTTAAATGCACAACCCCAGGCCCAGCCCAGACCTACAGAATCAGAATCTGCATTTTAACAAAATTGCCAGGTGAATTTTGAGAAACCCTGCTATACAATATTACTGAGTCCAGACTTCAGTTAAGTGCCACTTGGAGGTGTCTGAGTCAACATATTGAATCTAAAATACCAGACGAGTGCTCCAGTATCAATAAATTCTGCCTGACCTAATTTTATATTCTATATTCCTATTTCAGAACCTACTCCCATACATTTCGCCTCTAACAGAACACCTTAAAATATGATCTGGCAGAGAAAGAGAGCCTGAGGCAGAGCCACTCCTATGGTGTGCTGGGTCCTGGACAGATACAATAGGGCTCTTTTCTACATATGCAATTTAATTTAAAAATGTGTTGCAAAGTTCAAGGATGTGAGTCAAAGTAATTTATAGTATGCACAATTCTTTGGAACCTGTATGAATTTTCTGGCTACATCATTACTCAGATCACATCATCTGTCCACCATGCCACTCATGAACACTAGCTTCTAGTGACTCTCTCAAAAGCAGTAATTGTGTTTCACTCACAATGACTGTAGGTCGAGTTTATCCAGAGTGTGCAGAATGAGAATGATAATTTGCTTTCTGGCCACATTAAACATACCATTCAAGACTGATCCGGGAGAGCAAATTGATACCGCATCAATCAGGAGCAATGGAAGGTGTGGATTAGGAGATGGGGAGCAGTTCTGAAAGCCTTGAGAGGATACAAGCACACCTACTCCCAGAGGATTACTCACTCTATGGCTCAGAACCTACGAAGAGGGTGGTGGCCACCCAGTGAGCCAGCAGTGGAGCATACACAGGGTAAAGGACACTGGCTGTTGCCCCCACTGCCTTTGGGTAGCCTACTTATTAGAGTTAGCACCAAGTCAGAACACAACCAGGCAAGATATAATGAGTCTATATAAAAGCCGCAAGCCCAAAGGTGAACAGTCCAGTAACCTAGAGCTCTGAACTCATCCTCTATCTGACGTGAGTCACCCAAAAGTAGCATATCAGCACGATTCTGTTCTGTTGGCCCAATCCTAAATGGATAACAGGGTCAAAATATTCCTCAAAGGTGATAAGTAGGGCCTGGGGTCCATGCAGGTCCCAGCCCAAGCTCAGAACTCCCTGATCAGATACCACTGTTGATTCCAGCTGGCCCCAGGCACTGGAAGAGGGCTGCGACAATTCTGAGTAAGATACTCTCCTTTTAGGACCCATGTAGGACCCAATATGGTCTGGGGCACCTTGCCTGGACAGCACTACCAAGTCCAGCTAGTTCCAGCCCTTGAAGGAAGAGTTAGAAAATTATGGTTCAGTTGACGTGAGATCATACATAACCACGTGTGGGCTGTGGTATCCTCTCTGTTCAGTATTGCTGGTCCTAGTTGTCCCAAGAGCTCGACGGGGGCCTAGACAATTTTGGGGAAGGCATTTCAAAACATGTCTCTCCTCCATCCCCCACCGTCCTACACATACTTAAGTGCAGGGTCCAGAGTGGGGGTCCTGCCTGTCTGGATCTAAGGGCAGTACTGGTTAGGGGAATAAATATTCTTTTCTCTTTTGAGAGATCTTACCATTCTCTACCCTTACAGTGACTGAGCCCAGCCAGAAGCCAGAAAGCAAGTGACCCCGAGTAATGCACTTTATTAAGATCAGCCTCCTGGGACAAGAAGCCATGTGCAGAAGGGTAGAAGTAGTCTGAAGTGACAAAGTGAAAATACCTAGCACATAAACTGACAGTTTTGCTCATCCCTCTGATGGTATTGGTCCATTTTCTGCATTTCTGTTACTGCTAATAAATTGATGTAAGTTGAATTGTAGCTTTGTAAATATTCTGGATAATTTTCTCAGCTCTATATTCTAGTTCTTTAATTCTCTCTCTGACTCTATTTAATCTGTCACTTAAATAGTGCATTTGAGTTTCTCATTTCAATACCTTTTTTTCATTTATAGAAATTCTATTTTTACCTTTCCTTTTAAGATAGTGTGCTTTTTTAATTTTTTTACTTTAAATTTATTTTATTTTTTCAGTGTTCCAAGTTTCATTGCCCATGCCCCACACCCAGAACTCCATGCAATAGGTGCCCTCAGTACCCACCACCAGGCTCTCCCATCCCCCACCCCTCCCTCCAAGTCCCTCAGTTGTTTCTGTGTCCAAGTCTCTCATGTTTCGTTTTTCTCCCTGAATTACCCTACTTCTCACTTCCTTTCCTTCTCCTACTGTCCTCTATATTACCCCTTATGCAGCACAAGTAAGTGAAACCATGCTATACTTGACTTTTTCTACTTGGCTTATTTCACTCAGCATAATCTCTTCCAATACAGTCCATGTTGCTATAAAAGTTGGATATTCATCCTTTCTGATGGAGGCATAGTATTCCATTGTATATATGTAGCACATCTTTATCCATTCATCTGTTGAAGGGCACCTTGGCTCTTTCCACAGTTTGGCTATTGTGGCCATTGCTGCTATGAACATTGGGGTCCATATGGCCCTTCTTTTCACTACATCTGTATCTTTGGGGTAAATGCCCAGTAGTGGTTTTGATTTGAATTTCCCTGATAGCTAGTGACGATGAACATTTTTTCATGTGTCTGTTAGCCATTTGTATATCTTCTATGGAGAAGTGCCTCTTCATGTCTCTTTTTATAGTTTCTTTCTTCCTTTTATCTCTTTTTTTTTTCCAATAAAGCATAGTTCTTAAGTGAAATTTTTTAAAAAATTATTTGCTGGCTCTTGTTCATGATGAATTATTTCCTTGCGTGTTTTGCCATTTTTAATTGTGTATTCATCTTTGGTGGGGTTATTTTCTTCCTGTTGTTTGTTTGTTTGTTTGTTTGTTTGTTTGTGGGGCTGTGCTTTCTATGCAAGTCCTGTACAATCTGAATTATGGAGGTATTCTCTCCAGAGTGGTCTTGCATTTGCTTTTCCAAATGGGTTAGAGCTATCACTGGTCAAGTTCCAAATTTTATGTTAATTTCTCAGGCTTGGGATTCTTGAACCACATGAGTCGATAACACTGGGACTCCAGTCCTGTGCATGGTGGAGGCTTGGCCTTTGATTTCTCATAAAAGGAATGTTCTCTCTACTCAGCATTCTCTCGAGCAATAAGCTCTTGTCACCTTCATAGATGGCCTTCTTTATTTACATGGTTATAAAAATTCCTGCTCAGAAACTTTACCATCCTTCCAGACTCCCTTACCATGCTCTACCTTCACCCCATCCCCTACCCTATCCCAATGCCCGCCATTGCAATGTCAGCTTCTCGCTTATACCCCTGACTTTCAGGGTTTTGTTGTAGCTCTCTTTCTCAGTTTTTCTATTTCTGGCACCTAAAAACTTTCTTGTTTTTTCTTCTGAGCTCAGCTCTGTTTTAGGATTTTTTAGTTATATGTTGTCTAGAATCTCTAGGAATCTATAGGTGGGAGGTATCTTGTTGTCTCAGCACATAAGTTTTCAGAATCTGAAGTCCTCACTATCTTTCTATTTCAAATAGATTTAATTTAATTCCTCAAAGTTCATCAAGAATTCATTGAGAATCTGTCAATTCATGGCTAGACATTAAAGATAAAGAACTAAATAAGACTCAGTTGCTGCTTTTAGGAAATTTGCCATCAAGTGAAAAATTCAAGCATATTTTAAAATTGCAATACAATTTGGTAAGTACATTCCATTTTACAGAATAAGCAGTGGAGAGGATAGATCTACGGATACGTAGCAAGAGGCCAGAAACCAATAAAGTGATTATTTGACTACAAGTTTATGCAAATCTATACTACTGTTTCCATACAGGAATTCCTTCCTGACATTTCTTTGAAATATTTATGTTTTCCTAAACTCTAGACCTAAATATAATAATAATCAGTTAAGAAATCAGAAAAATGAGGGACAAAGTGTTATAATTCATCTGTGAGAATTAGAGCTTAACTATTACCACTAGAGGCACTAATGGCTCAAAGGAATCCATTCGACATCAAGTCAAAAGCAAGAGCAGGAAATAAAAATAAAAAAAAAAACAAGAGCAGGAAACATGGGGCCACAGAGTTGAATATTGAAGCTGACATT
This sequence comes from Spilogale gracilis, assembly GCA_004023965.1. NCBI lineage: Eukaryota > Metazoa > Chordata > Mammalia > Carnivora > Mephitidae > Spilogale > Spilogale gracilis. The sequence continues at coordinate 17,492 of PITA01009564.1, read as the reverse complement.
CTGGGAACAGCAGCAAAAGTGTGTAAGAGAGAAGCAGTCATGATCCAATCAGTCTTGCTTAGGGCTGTTGACATGCTCTAGGTGTGTTTTTGAGGCCCTGGCTGCTAATAATGATGTCATTTTTGCAAGTAAAATAAATATAAATAAGTGTATACACATAGTATACTTTATATAAATTCTCTTGGTGGTCATGCTAAGAAATTAACAAGTTTTTGGAAGCAAAAGAAGTCCCGAATGGGCAGTTTGGGCATGCAATCCTGTGGGGTGCTGTTGAGCTTGTTAGAAGATCTAAATGTTATGTTATTTGAATATTACCGAACACTCATTAGCATTTCTAGTGTTTAATTATGCACCAGAAGCCATAGGTCTTTGCAAGTATTTTGACAAAAGAAGTACAAAAAGAAAGGCAGATTAATGTTATAGAATGCTCTAATAAGAGACCAGGAACTGATTTAAAATCTGAATTTTAAAAAGCAGTATCTATTTAAATGACAAAACAAAAATGAAGGCAAGCAGACAAAATATTTTCATTGTTAAAAAAGAAAATGAGCTTATTTGAAGCAACAAGTTCACTAACATCCAATTTGAAGATTTCTTAACATATCTTCAACCAACCAATTTAGCCTCAGCACAAGATAAAAGACATTTTTTGACATCTGGGATGTTTGTCCTAAAACAAAGATAGACTGTTGGTCAAGGAAATTCATGCTTGTGTGAGTTATGATTCTATTTTAAGAATACTTTTAGAATATTGAATATTTGCAATACTTTCTTTTTTATATAACATGGGTTTTTATGGACGAATCAGTAGAGGACAACGTAAAACAATTTTGAGAACATGACAAAACCAGGAGACACAGCGAAAGAAATTGTAGGGGAGCATGAGGCCATGTGGTGTGAACCAGCTCCAGCACTTTTCATTGGAAGCTTTTTTACAATGAGAAAAGTTTCCTTTTCTCATTTTTTATTTAAATCCAATTAGTCCAGGTATAGTACATCATTAATTTTTGCCATAATGTTCAATGATTCATTAGTTGAGTATACCACCCAGTGCTCATCATATCACATGCCCTCATTAATGCCCTTCGGCCACTTACCCCATCCCCCAACCCACCTCTCTTTCCACAATACTGTCTTTCAATTTTTAAAATGATTTTAAAATCAATGATTTAAAATTATTACTCGTGGCTAAAGTTAACAACACAGGAAACAATAGTGGTGGAGAAAGGGGAACCCTCTCGCACCGTTAGTGGGGATACAAACTGGGACAGCCACTCTGGAAGACAGTGTGGAGGTTCCATAGTTAAAAAGTTAAAAAGAGAACTACCCTATGACCCAGCAATTGCACCACTAAGTATTTACACAAAGGATACAAACATACTGATTCGAAGGGATACATGCAGCCCAATGTTTCTAGTAGCCTTATCAAGAATAGCCAAAGTATAGAAAGAGCCCAAATCACCGTCAATGATGAATGGTCGAAGAAGAGGTGGTTATTATAGACGATGGAATATTACTAAGGCAACCAACGAAAAGAATGAAATCTTGCCATTTGCAATGACATGGACAGAAAGAGAGCACATTTTGCTGAGTGAAATAAATCAGAGAAAGACAAATACCACATGATTTCACTCATACGTGGAATTTAAGAAACAAAATAGATGAACATATGTAAAAAAAAAAAGAGGCAAACCATAACAGATTCTTACTATAGAGAACACACTGATGGTTACCAGAGGGGCCGTTGGTGGGGGTGTTTCGGTGGAATAGGTGATGGGGATTAAGGAGGCCACTTGTGATGGGCGCTGAGCGTTATATGGAAGTACTGAACTCCTATATTGTCCACCTGAAACTGTGTTACACTGTATATCACCTAACTGGAATTTAAATAATTAAAAAAAATAAAATCATTAATTGGCATTTGTGTTGAGTTCATGTTCCCTTCTAATTTTATATTGTTATTATTTTATCATCTATTATCAAGCGTCTATATATTATCAAGTGTCTATATTTTTGTGTTACCGAACTATGTAATTTGATTACAACATTCTGGTTCATAATAGTAATAACCAAGCATTTATTATTATATATCTTTTTCTTCTTTACAGAAAACCTTTCAAATGTTTATTATAACCAGATCACAGAAAAACTACACATTGTTTATCATGGTGGTCAGTCTTTATTATTTAAAGACACTAAAGTAAGGAGTTATGAAAACTATAAAATGATGTGATTTTGGAAATTGTGATTTCTGGTTTCTGCATCAAAAAACGTATCATGTCAGACATTCGGAAACAGTGGCCTGTGCTAAGGCAGTCAGAGTAGAAGTGGAGAGGAAAGAAAACAAAGATACTGAAGAGGTAAAATCATCAGGCTTTAGTGGCGGAAGGAATCGGGGAGAAAGGAATCTAGAACAACTTAACTAATTGCCTGGTTTTGTTGACTTGGTTGATGTGAATTTCAGGAAGAAAAGCAGAGTGGGGCGATGAGATTGTTGGAGCGTCGAACGTCTAGGGAGCCTGAGTCACTTATTTGGGGATGGCTTCTGGGGTCTGGAACTCAGCAGAGGTTTTTCTGGAGACAGAGGCTTGAGACAGCAGCGAACAGAAAGGAGTTAGAATCGTGGACAAGTCAGTATTTGTTTCTGACTGTTTGGGACTCGTTTAAAACCTCTGAAATACAGTAGAAGAGGTGGGTGTTTGGGAGCAATATGTAATAATTATTTTATAACTTCCCCAATGTTACACATCATCTTAGTCATTTTGGCAGACAAAATATGACAGATGGTCATGGCTTTTAGCCTCTAAAACTTCCAGAATTACATATTTATATACTTCAAGAAGTAAAACAGAAATGCCTTTTGGTTTTACTTTAAACTGAAACCAAAATCTTAGTGAGGGGAAGAAATCTTATTTAACCCTTCCTTTTCCTTTAATTACAACAACGTTTACAAAAATGTAGAGGAAAAAACTGCTGCGAGTAAGTTAAAGCAACTAGGGAATGATTTTTTTAAACTGAACATCCCTGACTGTGTTCTAATTTGGATGCTATAGCGCTTAGAATTAAAAGCCAAGACTCCAGAGTTGGACTGATTGAGGCCTGGATCTTGACTCCTCTGCTTCTGAACTGTGGGACCTTCGGTGAGCCGCATGGCTGCTCGGAGCTTCAGTCTCCCTATGTGTAAAGTGAGTCATCCTTGACTCCTTCCATTATCTAAGCCCTCCACTAGTCATATACTGAACAGTTTCTTGTATCTGCTACCTTCTCTCTAGCCCTACTTCCAGTGGCCAAGTCCAGGCTAGGAAAATCTCAATAGCTTCCTACTTGGTGTCCCTGCAGTCAGTGTTGCTCTCTTGAAATCCATTCTTGGTCCTATAAGTCAGAGCTGTTGTTTGAAACCCTAAACCTGATCGGATCACTTGACTATTTGAAAGTCTGCAGTATCTCGCCATTGCTCTTGGGCTCACAACCCACCTCCCTCCCTCCAATGGGGCACCTACCGAAACACTCCTTGAACTCCCTCTGGCCCCTGGGTCTTTGCACAAATTGAAGACATTCCCCATCTCCTCCACTGCATGCCCTTTGGCTACCAGGTTAATCCCCTTTCATCCTTCAAGCCTCAGCTTGAAGACCACTCAGGGAGACCACTTCTCCTGCCCCCCAAATTTGAGATTTGATTCCCTTCACAGGTATTCTTATAACACAGTATACTTCTCTCCATCCTGTTTTCCTCATTGTGTATTAAATTATTTAATAATTACTTATTGTAGCAGTCTGCAGTTTATTGGGAAAATAGAAGCTACTCGTGTATCATGAGTATTAAGAGTTTTAAGACAGGAAAGTAAGGCATACACAATCATTGGGGAAGCAAAGATCAAGCAAGCCATTGTTAATGTCCTCAAGAGCTCAGCCGGGAAATTTCAAAACCTGTGAGTCTGTAAGGTGCCCCGCCAACTATTTTAGCCTGGAGCACATACAGACCGTTCTCAAAAAGTGCATCTGGAAGCTGTTTGAACTTCACACTTCTCTGTGCATCTGTTCACATCTGCTTCTGGAGAACAATGCTCTCTGTCTTCCCGCTTCCTCACATAAGAGCTTCTCACTGGATGATCTCTCTTGGAACCATGTAGAGAAGATTCTGGGAAATGCAGCTACTGGCTTCTCTTCTACAAAGCAGGAAGACATCAGAAAGGGATGTCAGTGACATTGGCGTTCACAAGGTTGGGCTCAGCACACTTGTCCTATGAAAACAGTTAATCACAGTTACATTAGTGACATTGACAACATGGAGATGAACGGGTGCTTGTTTGCTCACTGAGCACCCATGCTCGTTTTCCTGTAAAATCACAGAAACTAAATGGCAATACGCATTCATTAGGGTCCCCACAATGAGTGTTACGGCTTCAGCTGAGTTGCTTGTGTACTTTTGCATGCCTGTTAGGTGGATCAGTGAGTCACATCCTTGTGTCCTGCACATAACCTGTTACAACCAACAGGTCTCTACAGACCTGGGGAAAAACAAGCTGTCTTACACTCCTAGAATTCATTCCTGGCAAAGGTGCTTGAAGTCAAGATGATGTAAGCTGAATCAGATTTTCCAGTAGAAACTAAACCACGTGCATTGCTAACAGCCAAATGACCAATTTTTTATAGAAAATGATCACAAGTGCAACAACAAACTCTGTGTAAATTATGTATCGGAGCATGTGTCAGCACAAAACTTCACAAAATGTATAGACACCAACCAGGGCAACACAGAAGCCCATCACTGTAGTGTGATAATCACTTAAACCTTTAATACCTTTTTAATGATTTTTGTTTTATTTACTACAATGACTGGAAAGTGAAGTTGCATTTTCTAGGGAAGCTTTGTGTCTATTATCATAGGTCTTTAATTAGAACTTTAAGGATGGGGCGCCTGGGTGGCACAGTCGTTAAGCGTCTGCCTTTGGCTCAGGTTATGATCCCGTAGTCCCGGAATCAAGCCCCACATTGGGCTCCACGCTCGACAGGGAGCTGGCTACACCCCCTCATTCCCCCTGCTTGTGTTCCCTGTCTCGCTGTGTTTCTCTCTGTCAAATAAATAAATAAAATCTTCTTTTTAAAAAAACAGAACTTCAAGAAAATTTAAGAGTTTTCAGTGGTTTCTCAGAAATAAATGTAGGGATGTATTCCCCTGCTGCCAAGTTGTTAGAGCACAAATAATTGTCCATTTAGTAGTTGAATTCTGGGTTTTGTTTTTTGAACTGCGACCCATAAACAGTAGCTAATCCCATACACCCAATCTTATACCAGACATGTTTTCCTTAAAAAGCTTGTTTTTAAGACACGCAGCCTAAACTTTGCATTGAAATTTCCACTATTTTATATTGTTACGCAGTGGCAAGAACTCTCTGTTCTTGGCCTGGAATTATAGCTAGACTCAGAAGTTAATACAAATCATTAGGCTGGTCCTGAGTCCAGAATTCATCCCTTTGCAGCCACAGTTGAATAGAAGAAATGTACTTTCCATTTAAAAAAAAAGGGAGAGGGAGCTCTAAAAGTGAGTAGTTAGAATATGTTTAAGTTAAAGAGCCACTGCTTTTCTCCCTAAGCATGCTGGGACCTAGAGATCCAAGTTCATGGCAGTCCTCCAGTGCCCGCCGTGGTCGAAGCGCGTCGGAATCATGAACTGTCTCCAGAAGGCTGGAATCAAGGTGATTATTCTCATTCGCTCTGTGCTCCCAGAACAACTTGCACCTGTCTGTAGCCTTTCTTTCCTTCCTCTTTTGTCTCCTCCCCTCCACTTTACCTGCTGGAGTCCAGTCTTCCCTCCTCTGCCCCTGCCTTCCTGCTGGAGGCAAACAGGACGGCCAGGGACAGGGATGGTGGAGGCAGACCGGGTCGGCCAGGACCCGGAAGGGGGGCAGAGATGAAGCACAGCAGGAAGGCAGATCCCACACCCAAGCCACAGAACAACAGCCCTGCACTGACAAACATGACTTTGTGTTCCCCAAAGTCACTGACAAGGCGAGTTTTACGGAGTCTCTGGTAACCTCCGTGTTCTCATCTGTGAAATGAGTGGGCTGCATGCTTTGGCTATGTGATGTGTATTATCTGTCTGCTGAAAGAAAAGTGGCATAATTTACTAAGCCATTAAAATGTAAATCTGTGCCACAGGCCAGAGTGAATATAGGGAGAGAGAACAAACACCCGTTTGAGTTCAGATGCCATTTGCAGAAGGTGAAGATACCGAAGATACCGTGTCTGCTTGGGCACCTCCTGGGAAGCCGTGGTCCTGGAGGTAGGATTTCCAGAGACAACTGAATAAGGAGAGAGAGAAAGACAACCTAGATGGTTCTAATTCAAGTGGTCATGTCCTTTAAAGCTCTGGAAAATCTGCCTTGAACATCTTCCTCATATCACCTCTTCCCCTCCCAAGTTGTCACGTCACATCGACGTTGTTCACTTCCTGGAATTCTCTCCAGGATGGAAACTTTCCTCACCCACTGGCATGACAGAGTGACTTTTCCTGCTGAAAGCAGTGCCCCATATTCAAGACCCAAAGTCCTTACCCCATCCTGAGTGCTTCAGCATCCCTGACCCGAGGCCAGGATGTAACGCATGTCAATATTGGACTCAATGCTCTTGAAGGCGGTCCAGGATTTGTTTCCCCATTGTGAGTCTGGGCTATTTAATTTAGACCATAAGTTCTCAGGAAGAAGGTGCCCCATCTGCTTACTTCATCTGATTTGCTCTGAATTTGTGCACAAAACAGGTTCTCTTTGGATTAACTGTTGAAGGAAAAAGATGTCCTCGGGCTTAATAAATGTTGATCACAGCTCATGTCATCCTTCAGAATCATGGCTGTCGAGATGATCACTGCAGACCTTCCTGCTGTCGCACTCTATAAACATAAGAGTGGCCGAGGTCCCACAGACAGGGGTTGGAGCCCTGGTGCCCAGTGCTGTGGTTCAGGTGGTCTTGGATGGGTTCATGTTGGAGCTATTCTCCTTCTCTTCTTTTTTTTCCTCCTTCCGAGAGAGGAAGTGTCTGGCTGTACTTGTGTGGGTCATTCTTCCTACATTTGCCTGGACTCTGGAGTTTCTTCAGGAAAGGAGAAGCCAAATCACTTTTCTTGTCTGAGAGACTGAGATTACTTGAGATGCTGGTGGGTAGAGGAGAGGCCAATGAGAGTCCTTACTTTGCAACTGGAAAACGTGAGATCAGGGAAGCATGAAAGAACTCATCCTGGGATTAGAGTAAATAGAAGGGAGAGGTGAAAATAGGCCCCATAACCCAAGCTACTGAGGACAAACGATGGATTGCTAGATAGAACCAGCAACAAGAGACCTGAGTCATCTCGGCCGACCTCTTCCTTTTATACGATCTTGAGATCCAGAGAGGAGTTGTGACTTGCTTTCCTATGCTAGTGAAAGTCTCCATGTTTGAGTTCAATCTGATCTTTTGCGGCTGTACTAGAGATACAGTCAGTCTAATTCCAAAACAACAGCATTTCTTCTAGGGTCCCAAGGAGTCAAGGAACGTGGGCAGGACCAATATTGCCTACCCCACACCCATCTGCATCAACCCCATACCCAAAGTCCCAACAAGTTAGGTCAGCAAAAAAAGAAATAAATTTCAGCTAAGTAAATATTCATAAGGTATGTATTTTAAATTCCCGTCAGAAAGGTCACAGAATAATCCAGAAGGAAGAAACTCAGCAGAAACAAAGGCTGACTAAGAAAGAAAAAATAAATTGACTAAGAAAAAGTAAATTCCAGATTTCACGTCCGTACAATCCAGAGTATCTCATCGATATAAATGAAGTATGTTTGTTTTCCTTAATCCTGTTTTTATGTTTGTTTCCTTTCTGGTGATCATTTCTAAGCAGCTGATCCCATGGTTCATTAAAACCCAGGTTTAAGACAGAGAGTCTAGCCTCTGATTTCAAAATCGGGGCTCCTAAGACTCTCTTCTGTAGAAATTCTTGAGTCACCACTGTAGGGAAAACACATGGCCCACTCTTCCCAGTGTTGTAGGGAAGGGCTGTGCTCCTTTGGGCAGACTCTCTGAGAAACATTCATAGAAATGCAAGATGTTTGTGCCATTAGGGCCAACCTATGAAGATTGGAGGGACGCTGCATGCTCCTCTCCTTAAAAATTATAACCCTTAATACTTATCGAAGCCCCTTAAACCTGGTTGACAGGGAACAGGAGCTATTATGAAATTCCCCCAATGACCTCAAGATTCCTGCCTTCTACCCTGTTTTTCAGCACAGCACCTGACTTGGCTCTTCATCCAACTCTCCTCATGACATCTGTAGAGAAGTTTTACTCTGTCCTGCCTCGTAAGAGGGCGTGTGGCCCATTGGAAATTTACTCCAGGGAGCCAGGCGGAGAGAGGCACGGGGCCAGCTCACGCTGTGTGAAAGCACTCCAGAACCTCGACTCGACAATATTTGGGTCTTTGGGACAGAGGAGTGCACTGTAAACCAGGCCCTCTCCATTCGTGAGCCCTGTGTCAGCGTCTGCTGAGGCCTGAAGTGAAAGACAAGTTGGGACAGTGTGCAGTGCTTGGCGAAGGACTTGTCCCCCATCTCTCGCTCCCCATTCGAATGAAACAATTCTAGGGTGAGGTTGGCCCTAGGAATTTTTTCTCTGACTCATAGTCCCTTGGTGCTTTTCACACACTCAGAATGCAACAGCTCTGAGTACCTCATAGCCCTGGGCAGAGAGAGGCCAGGGTTTGGGCAAGGCCCTACTGAGGCCCACTCCCAAGGCGGAGAAGACAAATAGGGAGGCATCTCACCATGCTGATTTCTTTCATCACCCAAGCTATTTGGGGACACTGTTGCCACACACTGGGTGAAGAAGCCACAAACCGGTTCCAGCTCTCCAAGGTGAGAAGACGCCTACTGAAGATTTTTTTTTTGACACTATTTAATGGAAATAGTAAAATAATTTCATATTTCTTCCCATTGCTAAAACCATGAAGGAATATCATTTTTATAGTCAGGGTAATAATTTGTTATCGTTTGCACAAAAGGATTTTTGTTATCACATTCATCAGTAGAAACCAAAACTGATAGAGGATTGGGCCAGGCTGGGAGGGATGTGGGTTCTCTTGGCATCGGCCCTTGCGGCTGGAAAGAGGACCAAGAGGACCCTTCATCCTCAGAGACTTGGGCTAACAGGAAGGACACAGATCCTGGCCCAGAAAAGCAGCTGGACTCTGGGGGTTTCTTGTCCCATGTTTCCTCTTTGATTATCTGACTCGGCACACATTTCCTCTCTTGGCACGGAGAGTACGAAGACGGTGCCGACATAATACCCATCTTCAGGCCACTCCCAGTTCAGTGGGGGAGGCGAACCTGAAAGGACTTCCACGTGATGGGTAAGTCCTGAGGCAGGCTTATTCAGGGAGTGCTGCTTTTCCTCTCCCAAGGACATGGGCTGAACACAGCATGAATACAGGTACACACGCACACACGTGGAGGCACCACACACGCTCATTCAGAACATAAGCTCCGTGCGCTTAATGTCCCCGCTCAGGACTAGAATAGCAGGAATAATGCAGGTGAAGCCAGAGAGGTTCCCGCAGCACAAACAGAGAGTTTGCACAAAAGCCACCTGTGTCCGGCCACTTTCCTGGAGGTGCTCCCGCTCCTGAGACTTCACAAGCCCTGGCTCAGTCTGGAGCAAAAAGGTGAATGTACAAATCCCATACAACACACAGCACACTGTCTCCATGTGGCAGCAGGCCTTGTCTCTCACGCTCCCTGGGGAAGCTCTCCTGGGCTCAGGATTCCAAGTTCTCCGCCCCGCTCCTTGACTTCTGTGACCTTAAGCCTTTGTCTTATTACACCGTTAGAGTTCTCTGAAGAAAATGTAGGACTGGGGTTTTATTGGAAAGCCAGGGTGGAGACTATAAAGATGATGAGAGCAAGTGGTATTCGTTCACCCACTTGTTCATTCATTATGTCTGCATTTCACAATTCTATTTGAGTGTGAGTTCTGGGTTAATATGTTGGTGCAGAAGTCAAGGATGTGCAGAAGGAAAAGATGAATAAAATGCGCCCTCCCCTCAAGGGGTTTACCATAGTTAAGAACTTTAATTAAAAATATATATATTAGTAGAATTTCTAGTAACACTGACTTGGGCATTCTCCCTATTTCATCTACTCACAGAAATGCTAGCTAAACAAATGAATAAGATAAAGAACTCAAACCCAGAGAGAGTGGAAAATGAGAGCCAATGTCATAATGGCCAAGAGGTTCTTCTGGTCCCAGGGACCAGGGACCAATTTTTTATGTTTACACTGCTATCGGTTAAATTGTCTTGAGCATGCATGGATTTGGAAACTACAATTGAATCCTCCTCCTTCAAGCCCAGTGACCTGAAGACTTTCCCAGCCCCTGGAAGGGAACTAGGAAAATTTCATCCATCAACCTTGGAAGTGGCAAAGAACCTTGATATCCACTTAAAGCCTTCTGGAGTTAAAACAAACAAATACACAAAAGTCATTGATGAGAAAGCAAAACTCCAGGCCTCTACTGTGTCGGGGTATGAGATCCAGACGTATGCTATATATATAGATAGAAGACCCAAACCAAGGTGTCAACGTAACATAAAACATAGATGTGGGGCACCTGGATGGCTCAGTTGGTTGGGTGTCCAACTCTGGACTTCAGCTCAGGTCATGATGTCAGGGTCATGAGATCAAGGCCCACACCGGGCTCTGCACTGGGCATGGGACCTGCTTGGTATTCTCTCTTTCACTCCGCCCTCTGCCTGCCTCCCATGAGCATGCTTATGCTCTCTGTCTCTAAAACAAACAAACAAAAACCCATGTATTCTACACCACTGAAATCCCAGTGGATCCAAGAGAAGCAAATGAAAAGTCACTTTGTAGAAGTGCTAAACCCAGATTAGACAGGATTCCCCCAGGGGAAAAAAAAATTGTACTAAAGATAAGCTCATCACCAAAATTTATAAACCACATGATGAAACAAACTACCACTGGGAGAGGGAGAGTATATGCATATTTAGCATATGCAACAAACAGACTTAGCACCTTAAGAACTAGAATAGTTATGCAACTAGAAAAAGATGATAATATATAGATGTTTAAACTGGTCAGATCAGCAAAGAAATGGAAGCTGTCATGACAGCAGAAGACAGTTTGGAAACATAAAAGTAAATTCAATAAAGAACCACGTAATATTTTTACAAGTGAAAAATACAGCCCCCGAAAACTGAAAACTCAATGGAGAGATTAAATAGTCGATTTGTTTGGTACAACTACATGGAAAAATAGTACGCCATTATCTCGAAAGTTGAGCATTCCCATATCTTATATCTCAGTAATTCCATTTCTTGGAACATAACCAAGAGAAATCCAAGAGACATGAACAGCAATATTTACTATAGTGCTGTTCATAATAGCAAAAACCTGGAAACGACCCAAATGTTTGTTGATTAAAGAGAAGATAAATAAACTGACATAATCACACGATAACACAATGGGACATTATGGTGCAGTCAAAACAAATGGATTGCACATACATGCATTGCTATGTATGAATCTTAACAACATAATGGTGTACATCCCAGAAGACTATGTTAGCGTAGAACCATTTTTATAAAGTCACGCCATTTTTAAAAAAAAAGTTTAATACTGTGCTTTCTAGGAATCTGTTATCCTTAAAATAGGATTTTAAAAAATTGTAAGTCGAGGAAAAATAAGTGCAAGGTTCAAGGTCGTGATTTCCTTGGATGAGAGGAAAGCACTGGAACCAAAGTAGGTGGAAACACTTAGGCAGATTTAAGTTATTGCTAACATTCTAGCGCCTTCATTTTTTTATATATTATCAATGAATAGATCCATAGCTAAACAAGCACAAGAGGGCCATGTAATAACAAATGAAGAAAGTATGTAATGAACTGAGGATTAACATCAATCTAATTCTGTGTACCTGAGATTTTTTAAATCCATAGTCAGACACAGCTAAAGACACCTGCAGAAGAGAAGGGTAATTGAAATTACACATACGGCCATAGGAGATGAAACAGGGATCAGGAGAGAAATACAGCAGGCACCTGGGTGGCTCAGTCTGTTAAGCATCTGCCTTGGTTCAGGTCATGATCCCAGAATCCAGGGATAGAGCTCTGAGCCGGTCTCCTTGCTCAGTGAGGTGTCTCTTTCTCCCTTTCTCTCTGCCCCTCCCCACCTCTCAATTAAACAAATAAAATCTTTTTAAAAATGAAATACAAGGAGGGAAATACAAAAAGGCAGTTGGGATTTGGAGAATAAGATGAACAAGTGAAACACACATCTATTAGGCATTCCAGAAAGCATAACATAGCAATACAAAAGCATGATGCAGAGAATAAAGAGAGAGAGGAAGTCTTCAAGGAGATTATAGCCAATAATTTCCCAGAAGAAAAACTAAGACTCTAGATTGAAGAAATATGCCAAGTCCCAAACGGGGTAAGTAAAAGGCGATATTAACTTAAACGTTTAGTAGTGATTTTAAAAGGCATCAAAGATGAAGAGAAAAATCTTCAAAGTAAAGGTAACACACTCCTCCCCGCAGAGACAGCTTGAACAATAAAGAAACATTATGTTATAAGAGCCCAAAGAAAGAAATGATTAATTGCCCTTATGACTCAGGGAGAGCATAATGGGCCGGGGGGAGGGTGCAGAGGGGGCATAGACCTTTCTCTGGAGGCTAAGAGTAATTCTGAACATTATGGAATTAAAAAGGCCCACGCCATTCATTCCAAAGTTATTAGTCTGCTTTGCTTTTTGCCTTCGGTAGCACACTCGGGAAAAAGGCCCACTCAACGCCATCTTCAAATATTCTTACTGTACTAGCTTTTTAAAACATTACTTTTTTTCTTTTTAAGATCGTAGTTATTAGAGAGAGAGTGCACACCGGCAACAGGGGAGGGGCAGAGGGAGAAAGACAAGCGACTCCCCACTGAGCAGGGAGCCTGCCACAGGGCTCCAACCCAGAACCCCTGGGATCAAGACCCAAGCCAAAGGCAGATGCTTAACTGACTGAGCCACCCAGGTGCCTCTCAAAACTAAAAGCTTGACTGCAATAAAAGATTCGGAATATCTGAAGGGGGTCTTTTACTTGAGGCTTTAGAAATAACAGCATAAAGTGTTAGATGAAAATGGGTCTGCACAACTAATTCTATATACTATCCTTTAAAAACTAAGGTTATTCCTATAATAAACCCCAAGCAACATACAAGGTAGATTTATGATTAATTCCAACCTTTTCTCATGAAGGAACTCAGCCTGGGGTTCCTCAGCTTTGTCAAGATCCCCTTTCTTCTTCCTGGCCCTACCTTGCCTGCTAATCCTTTTCTGGGCCCTATGATGATAGTCCCCATTAGTCTGCCTGCACTCAGTATTTCCATATATTAGATTAGAATTCTTTCAACAACTGGAAGAAAATGATCATTTTCCTGCCTTCTATTTCTTAAGTTCTCAATTTAAACACAAATATAGCAACTATATTTTTATAATTGCTGCTTGTGGTCCTATTTTGTAGGTCACACTGAGGTGCAGTGCTGGAACAAAGGAAACTTAACTTCTCGTGTGTTCTTTGTATTACCCTATGAGCGCCTTCTTCCTCCCCCGATGTTTTTTGTTGTGTTTTGTCTTGAAGATTTTATTTATTTGACAGAGATAGAGACAGTGAGAGAGGGAACACAAGCAGAGGGAGAGGGAGGAGAAGCAGGCTCCCCACTGAGCGGAGAGCTGGATGTGGGGCTTGATCCCAGGACTGTGGGATCATAACCTGAGCCAAAGGCAAAGACTTAAAAACTGAGCCACCCAGGTGCCCCCTCCCCTGATGCTCTAAGTGGCAGTCGAAGAGGATAAATCTGACTTTCAAGTTGAGTACTACCCAGGATGAGCAGGATGAGAACCGCTGTGTCGCAGTCACTGACCATTCCAACTAATACATACCTTTCATTGGCACCAGGAAAACTCCAGAAAGCGTGAGGGATTACTTATGTAGTGTGACACAAGGACCCATCCCCAACACTTCCCTTCTCTCCAAAATCCCTTACTCTGCTCTTTCTGACCTAAAATTCCTGCTACTTGTGCCAGTGGGGAACAGGACGCCCTTGTACTTTACAAGCATACCTCAGAGATGTGGCTGGCTCCATTCCAGGCCACCGCGATAAACAGAATATTGCCCTAAGGAGGGTCAAATAATTTTTTTTGGTTTCTCAGTGCATATAAAAGTTATGTTTACATTGTACTGAAGTCTATTAAGAGTGCAACAGCATTATGTCTAAAAACCAATGTAAATACCTTGATTTAAAAATGCTTTATTGCTGAAAAATGCTATTCTCTGAGCTCACAGTGTGCTGTAATCTTTCTGCTGGTGGAGGGTCCCGCCTTGACGTCGGCGGCTGCCCGCGCCGGCCCGTGCTCGATGGAAGGGGGGGGGGGCTGTGGGAAATTCTCAAAATGGGACAACAGTGAAGTTTGGCACATTAACTGACTTCTTTTCATGAACAATTTCTCTATAGCATGCAGTCCGAGGCACAAGGGACCTAGCTTTCAGCCTGTGTTGGCTTTTAAAATGCTTTCCTCCTGAGCTGAATCATTTCTAGCTCTCAATCTGAAGTGAGAGACATGTAACTCTTCCTTTCACCAAAATGTGTAGACGCCGTTGTAGGGCTACTGATTGGCTGAATTTCAATATTGCTGTGTCTCTGGAAATAGGGAGGCCCCAGGAGATGGAAAGAAATGGGGGAACAGCGGCTTGGTGGAGTGGTCAGAATTTAATATTTATCAGTTAAGTTCACAATCTTACACATGCATGATTCATGGTACCCAAAGCAATACAGCAGTAACAGCAAAGATTCCTGCTCACCGTAACAACTAGAAGAATGACGAACAGGTTTGTGATATTGTGAGAATCATCAAAACGTGATGCAGAGACACGAAACGAGCAAATGCTGTTGGAAACATGACGCCGATAAACTCTCGATGCAGGATTGTCACAAACCTACAATTTGTAAAAAAAAAAAAAAAAAAAAATTCAAATTAAAAAAAATTTTAAAAACAAAACCACAGTATCTGCGAAGCACAATAAATGCAGGTACATTTGCATATTAAATCCTGGTATATGCCACTTAAAGTTGCCTTTTTTCCCAAGGCTAATAGAGGTTGAAATTTTAGCAACACTAAGCCCTTTTAAAGATTTCTTTTAGTTCGTTTAGAGAGAGAGAGCATGAGTGGAAGGGGCAAAGGGACAGGGAGAGAGACTCTCAAGCAGACTGTGCAGAGCACAGAGCGCGACAGGGGCCTCGATCTCACAGCTCTAAGATCATGACCTGACCCAAAACCAGGAGTCAGACGCTTAACCATTGAGCAACACAGGTGCTCCTAAGCCCCTTTAAAAGAGATGAGTCTGCCATGGGAAAAAAGTTCTGTAGTTCTGTATGGTGACAGGTGTTACCTGGATGTATTGTGGTGACCATTGTGCGACAGAAACGAATATCAAACCATTATGCTGTGTATCTGTGACTAATATAATATTGTATGTCAGTTATACCTCAATAAAAAGAGAGAGAAAGAAAAGAAATCTGGACCATCAGCCACACTGAACATACCATAAAATTTAAAACTTAAAAAGAACTTTAGGGGCACCTGGGTGGCTCAGTCGTTAAGGATCTGCCTTCGGCTCAGGTCATGATCCCGGAGTCCCCGGGATCGAGCCTCGCATCGGGCTCCCTGCTCGGCGGGAAGCCTGTTTCTCTCTCTCTCACTCCCCCTGCTTGTGTTCTCTCTCTAGCTGTGTTTCTCACTGTCAAATAAATAAATAAATAAATAATCTTAAAGAAAAAGAACTTTAGAAAGGATCTGTTCTAACAGCTCAACCTTTTTGGTTTACAAGCAAAGGAACTACAGTCTGGACAGACAAATGATGATGATTCACATATTTCTGGATTTCATTTGCTAATATTTTTAAAGGATTTTTGAATTTATGTTCCTGAGGGATATTTTTCTTGTACTGTCTTTTCTAGTTTGGGTATCAGGGTGATTTTGAACTTATGAGAATAAAATGAGATGGGAAGTGTTCCCTCTTTTTCTATTCTGTAAAATTTGGGTTGAATTCATAGTAGTTTTCCTTTGGCTGTTTGTTAGAATTCATATATGAAATTGTGTGGGCTGGGGTCTTTGGTATGGGAAGATTTTTAATGACACATTCAACTTATTTAATAGTTACAGGGTCATTCAGATTTTCTGTTTCTTTTTGTGTCCATTTTGATAATGTGCCTTTCAAGAAACTTGTCTATTTCATTATGTTATTAAATGTATTCCAGGGGTGCCTGGGTGGCTCAGTTGGTTAAGCGACTGCCTTCGGCTCAGGTCATGATCCCGGAGACCCGGGATCGAGTCCCACATCAGGCTCCCTGCTTGGCGGGAAGCCTGCTTCTCACTCTCTCACTCCCCCTGCTTGTGTTCCTTCTCTGGCTGTGTTTCTCTCTGTCAAATAAATAAATAAAATATTTTTAAAAAAATGTATTCCAATAAAAGTGTTTATAATTATGTCTCATTATCCTTCCACCATTACTAATACTTTTTGTGCTATTGTCTCTTTCATTCCCAATATTGGTCATTTGTTTTTTGCCTTTAGGTTTTCTAGCTAGAAGTTTTCCAATTTTATTAATTATTTCAAATATATTACTACTTATTTCACGGATTTTTTTCTTTTGTACATCATCAACTTCCACTTTTCTTTTTATAATTTTATTTTATTTTTTTTAGTAATCTCCACACCCAGCATTGGGCTCAAACTCATGACCCCAAGATAAGGAGTCACACACTCTTCTGATGGAGCCAGCCCTGTGCCCCATTTAACCTCCACTTTTTAATTATTTCCTTTCTTCTATTCACTTTGAGTTTAATTTGCTCTTTTCTTGTTGTTAAAATGGAAACATAGGTCATCTTACACCTTCTCTTCTAATATAGGCATTTAAAGCTAAATTTCTTTGTAAGTCCTGCTTTAGTGATATCCACACGGACTTTTATGTAATGTTTTCATGTTCATTTAATTTAAAAAAATTTCTGATTTCTTCTTTGACCCATAGGTTCCTTAGAAATATGTTGTTTACACAAAGGCAAACTCGAAATGGATGAAAGACCTCAACGTGAGGCAGGAATCCATCAAAATCCTGGAAGAGAACATTGGCAGTAACCTCTTTGACATCAGCCACAGCAAATTCTTTCAAGACATGTCTCCAAAGGCAAAGGAGACAAAAGCAAAAATGAATTTCTGGGACTTCATCAAAATAAAAAGCTTCTGTACAGCAAAGGAAACAGTCAACAAAACAAAGAGGCAACCCACAGAATGGGAGAAGATATTTGCAAATGACACTACAGACAAAGGGCTGGTATCCAAGATCTATAAGGAACTACTCAAACTCAACACCCAAAAAGAAGATGAACACATCAAAAAATGGGCAAGAGACA
>PITA01009563.1:0-76824 GCA_004023965.1 Spilogale gracilis | reverse complement strand
CTTCTCCCTTTCCCCCTGCTCTTGCACTCTCTCTCAATATTTGTCTCTCTCTCTCTCTTTTTTTTTTTTAAGATTTTTTTTTTTTGACAGAGAGAAACACAGTGAGAGAGGGAACACAAGCAGGAGGAGTGAGAGAGGGAGAAGCAGGCTTCCCGCCAAGCAGGGAGCCTGATGTGGGACTCGATCCCGGGTCTCCGGGATCATGACCTGGACCGAAGGCAGTCGCTTAACCAACTGAGCCACCCAGGTGCTCCAATATTTGTCTCTCTTAAATAAATAAATAAAATCTTAAAATAAAAAGAAAAAAGAAAAGTAATAATCTCTGCCATAGCAGATTGTATTCTTTCTTTCTTTCTTTCTTTCTTTCTTTCTTTCTTTCTTTCTTTCTTTCTTTCTTTCTTTCTCTCTTTCTTTCTTTCTTTCTTTTTCTCTTTCTTTCTTTCTTTCTTTCTTCTTTTCTTTCTTTCTTTCTTTCTTTTTTATTTCTTTCTTTCTTTTTTATTTTTCTTTTTTCTTTCTTTCTTTCTTTCTTTCTTTCTTTATTTATTTTTCTCTCTATTCTTTTCTTTTCTTTTTTTTTTCTTTTTTCCCCCATTAATAAGAAATGCCTTAGGGTGAGTTTCAAAACTGCAAGCTTTCTTCAGGATGAGGAGGAAATCTCAAGTGAGTAATCTCAGGACTACTGATGTTACTTTCATCACATATCATGCTGGAAGAACTTATTATCTCCTGAAATGGAAAAAGACACTAAATGACTGACAGTAAATAGTACACATTAGAGAATATTTGAACAAATTTACAAGGACTTCAGGAAAAAAAATTAAGATTTTATATATTTATTTGAGAGAGATTGAGAGAAAACATGAGAGGGGAGAGGTCAGAGGGAGAAGCAGACTCCCCACGGAGCTAGGAGCCCAATGTGGGACTTGAATCTGGGACTCCAGGATCATGACCTAAGCTGAAGTTAGTGGCTTAACCAACTGAGCAACCCAGTTACCCCAGAAAATTTTTAAATCATTGTGTATATCTTGCCTCAAGTGTTAAGCAAGACCTTGACTATTCTGTATTGAACCTCCTTATATAGATTATCAATTCTGTGGGTAGTTCATAGTTATGATTTAAATCAGTATTTGAGATTTACAAAGACTATATGGAATGGAATGAATGAAATATTTTCATCACATACTAACTGACCCCTTTGCTGGATGCTCAGAAAATGAAGGCTTTTTTAACTCAGCTTAATAAACATGTTTCTAAAGATAAACACACTAGAATAATAAATTTATAACAGATTTCCAGATACAAATCAGTTATAGCATTCCATGTTTCCCATTTTAATTGTAAAATGGACTAGCGAATCAAGTTCAATACAACATTAAAGTCATGTTAAACATCTTTTCTGCCCACGATGGTATGAAACTAGTAAATAATTATAAGGGGAAAAAATGGAAAGCACACCAACATGTGGAGGCTGGAAAACATGTTACTAAACAAATGATGGGATAATGAAGAAGTTAAAGAGAGTCCTAGGGCTCAGTAGGGCAATAGGCCAACCAGATCATCCAGACCCTTCTTTTATCTGCATTATCAAGGGAGAGGGGGATAATAAACAATGTTGCTTGTCAGCACCTCCAATCCTGGAGAATATTGCAGTAGGTCTCCCATCATTTAGCAGAGGATTAATTCCTTTATATTCTAGTTGCCCTTTTGAACCCTGGCTTTTTCTTGTCCCTCACAGTATGTGGGACAGGAGTAGACTAGTGGCCTGGGGCTTACTTAGGCAGCAGGCTTGGTAGAGTGACTGGACCTTGCTTCTTTCTGCATGATTAAGGGGAAGGTGGAATGTGAACAGTGATGCTATGCTCACCAGCCCCTCTGACCCCAGAAACTGTTCTGCCTGCTCCCTGGACATTAGGCAGACACTTGAGACCTGGTTACTTTATATTCTAGTTCCCCTTTTAAAGAGAGAGGGAAAAAGAAAGAGCGTGAGCAGGGGGAGGACAGAGGGAGAAGACTCCTTGCTGCAGGGAGCCTGATGCAAAGCCCCATCCCAGGTCCCCCAGGATCTTGACCTGAGCTGAAGATAGATGCTTAACTGACTGAGCCACCCAGATGCCCCTCTAGTTCCCCTTTTAAGTGGTAGCTTCTCTGCTCTACCCCAGGGTGGATGCCTCTTCCTGGTCCTTCAGGTCTATCTCTCCCTATTGAGTTTGCAGCATCAGGGTGGCATTTCCACCATTACTGTGCTTTCATATCTCCTGCCATTCTGTATTTGGTCCTTCTACCCCTTGTTGTACAAAGCTGTTCAGTTAACCCTCAGTTTTCAGGAAGAACTGTTCTGTATGTAGGTACATATTCAGTGTGTCCATGAGTTTAGCCCTTCCTGTGGCCACCAACTTGGACATGAACCTCAACCCTTTTTGTTCTTCTTCTTATTTTTTTTAAAGATTTTATTTTATTTAGAGAGAGAGTAGGGGGTAGGAAAAGAGAGAATCCCAAGTAGACTGATCCCAGAGCCCAATGCAGGGTTCAGTTTCACGGCCCTGAGATCATGACATGAGCCAAAATCAAGAGTCTGACACTTAAGAACTAACTCTGTTTAGAGGCTTCCAGTATTTGGGTGTGCCAAAACCCATTAGTGTCCCCAAAGAGGAGCATCGCAGAACCCGGATGAAGACAGAGTAGAAGATGGACCCTCAAAAAAACAGCTGGAAAAGTATGTGATCAAATCCCTTCCTAGGAAACTGGCACTTGTGGGTTTTTGTCTGATTCTTCTGCATTGAACCCAAATGTATAGCTAGTAGGTATGATCTTGTGCCCACTTAAAAATGTCTTTTAACTTTCATGCTACTTAGAGGAAATAAAATATTCCTGAAAATAAATGAAAATGGAAACAAAAGATCCAAAATCTTTAGGACTTAGGAAAAACAGTTCTAAGAGGAAAAATTGTAATAATACAAATCTACCTGAAGAAACAAGAAAAACCTCAAATAAATGATCTAACATTATAGTAAAAAAACCTGAAGACATAGACTAATATTAGTAGGAAAAAATAATAATAAATCAAAGCAAAAATAAAGACATTAGAGACTAAAAAAAAAAAAATGGTAGAAAAGACCAATGAAATCAAGGAACTGCTTCTTTGAAAATAAATAAAACTGATATAACTTTAGCCAGTCTCATATCAAGAAAAAGAAAAAGGGCTTAAAGTCAAAGATAAAAGAGAAGTAACAACTTATAGCACATACATAGAAAAGATTATGAGACTATGAAATAAATTGGAAAATAAATTGGAAAAATAAATTGGAATTTTTTCCAAATAAATTGGAAAAACCTAGAAGAAATGGATAAATTCCTAGAAATATATAATGTCCCCAAATGAAATCAGGGATAAATAGAAAATCTGAACAGACTGATTACTACTAATAAAACAGAATCACTAATCACCCCCCCCGCAAAAAAAAAAAAAAAATCAGGAACAGATAGTTTCATAGGTTAAAACTTCAAAATGTTAAAGAAAAACAACAACAACAGCAAAAACCTTCAAAATATTTAAAGAAGAGCTGATATCTTTCTCAAAAATTTCCAAAAGAGTCAAAGAGGAAGAAAAACTTCAAAATTCATTCTTTAGAGTCAATGTTACCCAGATACCTAAATCAAAGATATTACAAAAAAGAAATTTATAGCCAAATATCTTTAATGAACAGAGATGCAACAATTCCCAAACAAAATATCAGCAAACTCAAATAAACAATGGATTAAGAGATCATTTACCATAGTCAAGTGTGATTTATTCTGAAGACACAAGAATGGTTCAATATCTGCAAATTAATCATCATGATATATCTCATTAACAAAATGAAGGATAAAAAACATATAATCTCAGTAGATTTAGAAAAAAAATTGAATTTGTTCATGAGGAAAACTCTCAACAAAGTGGATTTAGAGGGAACATACCTCAACATAATAATGGCCATATATGACAAACTCACAACTAACGTCCTGCTCAGTTATGAAAAACTGAAAGATTTTCCACCAAGATCAAAAATAAGGCAAGGATGTCCACTCTCACCACTTTTGTTCGACATAGTATAGGAAGGACTGGGAAAACAATGAGAAAATAAAAAGAAAGAAAAGGCACCCAAATTGGCAAGGAAGAAGTAAAACTTGTTATGTACAGAAGATATGATACTATACTATTCATAAAAAGCCTTAAAATTTCCACCAAGAAATTAGAATAAGTGAAATCAGTAAAGTTTAAGGATACAATACTAATATACAGAATTCCTTTGTATTCCTTTACACTAATAACAAAGTAGCAGCAAGAGAAATTAAGAACACCATCCTATTTACAAATGCATAAAAAGAATAAAATACCTAGGAATACATTTAATCAATGTGGTAAAAGACCTATACTCTGAAAACAATAAGACACAGATGAAATAAATTGAAGACAACACAAACAAATGGAAAGATATGCCATGCTCATGGATTGAAAGAATTAATATAATTAAAATAGTCATACTACCAAAATCCATCTAAAATTTTAATATAATCCCTATCAAAATACCAATAGTGTTTTACATAGAACTTGAAAAAATTCTAAAACTTGTATGAAACCACAGAAGACTTTGAATAGTTAAAGCAATCTTGAGAAAGGAGGCATGGTGCTCCCTGATTTAAAGATATAGTACCACACTGAGAGACCACCTTACACCAATCAGAATGGCCAAAATTAACATGTCAGGAAACAACAAGTGTTGGAGAGGTTGTGGAGAAAGGGGAACTCTCTTACACTGTTGGTGGGAATGTAAACTGGTGCAGCCGCTTTGGAAAACAGTGTGGAGATTTCTTAAAAAAATTAAAAATAGAGCTACCCTATGACCCTGCAATTGCACTACTGGGCATTTACCCCAAAGATACAGATGTAGTGAAAAGAAGGGCCATATGTACACCAATGTTTATTGTAGCAATGGCCGCAATCGCCAAACTGTGGAAAGAACCAAGGTACCTATCAAGAGATGAATGGATAAAGAAGATGTGGTACATATATACAATGGAATACTACGCCTCCATCAGAAAGGATGAATATCCAACTTTTGTAGCAACATGGACTGGATTGGAAGAGAATATGCTGAGTGAAATAAGTCAAGTAGAGAAAGTCAAGTATCACATGGTTTCACTTACTTGTGGTGCATAAGGGGTAATATAGAAGACAGTAGGAGAAGGAAAGTAAATGGGAAGTAGGGTAATTCAGGGAGAGAAACAAAACAGGAGAGACTTTGGACACAGAAACAAACTGAGGGACTTGGAGGGAAGGGAATAGGGGGATGGGACAGCCTGGTGGTGGGTACTGAGGGCACCTATTGCATGGAGCACTGGGTGTGGGGAATGGGCAATGAATCTTGGAACACTGAAAAAATTTTAAGTAACAATAAAAAAAATAAAGATATAGTACAAGTCTGAATTAATCAAAAGAGTACAGTACTGGAAAAAAAATAGGCATATCGATAAGTGGAACAGAATATAGAACCAAGCAATAAACCCATGCTTATATGGTCAAGTAACCTATGAAAATGAGATAATAATATACAATGGAAGAAGGACAGTTTCTTTAACAAATGGTGCTGGGAAAATTGGGCAGCTATATACACAAAGAATGAAACTGACTACTCTCTTATATCATACACAAATATAAAGTCAAATGGATTAAAGATCTAAATGTGAGACTCAAATCCATAAAACTAAAAGAGTGCATAGGTAGTCGTTTCTTGGATATCAGCCTGTCAACATATTTATGGATATGTCTCCCCAGGCAAAGGAAACAAGAATTCAAATATACTATGGTTACTACACCAAAATAAAAAAATCTTTTGCACAGCAAAGGAAACCATAAACCAAAAGACAACCTACTAATTGGAAAATATTTATAAATGATATATATCATAAGGGGTTATTATCCAAAATATATAAAGAACTTATGCAACTCAACAGAAAAAAACACAAATGATCCAATTTAAAAATTGGAGTTTGGGAAATTCAGAGGATCTGAATAGATGTTTTTCGCAAAGACCCAATAGATGGCCAGCAGACACATGAAAAGGTGCTCAGCATCACTAATCATTAGGAAAATGCAAGTCAAAACCACATGACATATCACTTTATACCAGCCAGGATGCTAATATTAAAAACACAAGAAATAGGAAATGTTGGTGAAGATGTGGAAAAAATGGAACCCTTGTGCATTGTTGAGATTATGAATTGATACAACTACTATGGGGAAAAGTATGGAAGTTCTTCAAATAATCAAAACTATAAATATCATATCATCTAGAATTTTACCTCTAGATATTGGAGAAATTAAAACACTAATTTAAAAAGATATATGTAACTCCATGTTCATTACAGCATTATTTACAATAGCTAAGATATGAAACAATGCAAGTGTCCATGGATAGATGAATGGATAAAGAAGATATGGTCTATATATATATATACAATGGAATTATATTCAGCTATAAAAAAAATCTTGGCATTTATAACAACATGATGGAGCATGAGGGTATTATGCCAGGTGAATTAAATTAACAAATAAGAACAAATACCATATTTTACTTATGTGTTGAATCTAAAAAACAACCAAACACACACACACACACACACACACACACACACACACACACACACACTGATCCACACAAAATTAAACAGTCTCAGAAATACAAACTGGTGGTTGCCAGAGGGAAGGAGGGTTACAGGTTTGGGAAACAGCTGAAGAGGATTAAGATTTACAAACGTCAAATTATAAAAGAAATGCCAAAGGGATGAAAACAATAGCATAGGAAATAAAGTCAATAATACTGGAATAATGTTTAATGGTGATGTTAAAGCACACGAAATGACCTAAGGGTTATTTTGTTCCAAGTTGACTCACTCCTTACTTGCTGGCATCAGTTCCTTAATCTGTAGCAGACAACTGACCTTGAGGAATGAAGGACTAAAACTTCCCCAGGGCCGCAGAGGCCAGCAAATCTGTTTGAAGCTGATTTTTCAATTAGCCTAGCCTTTTTTTTTTTTTTTTTTTAAGGATTTTTTTTTTCTTTTCTTTATCCTTAGGTCACACAAATGATTTTATAACATCCCTTGGGTACCTGCCAACCCTTCCCTCCCTTACAGAAAGAATATAGCACTCCTACACAACACAAAACAGAAACTGGATTATCTCACTCTGAGAGAATGTCTGTAGTGGGCACCATCAAGTTTGCATGTAAATCAAGAAATGTTGCAGACCACTGCCTTCCCTTCACTGACTACCTACCCTAAACTCCAAGCAAAAAAGCAAACAAGCAAACAAACAAAAACAACCTTGGGTGAGAGAAAAAGCCTTGGACTTGACTTTGAACACGAGTCTGCCTTCTCCCCAGGTTGCTAATCTATTGAATAAAGTTCAAATTCCTTTCCATTCAAAACTTGTCTCTTGAGTATTGGCCTTTCCAGTGACAGGCAGCAAACTTAGTTTAACAGTGGAGGTGCTAACTACACATAACATGGTGAGCACTGAATAACGTATAGAATTGTTGAATCATTATGTTGTGCACCAGAAGCTAATATAACACCTTATGTCAACTATACATCAATAGTAAAGCTTTTTAAAAAGTACTAAGAAGGTTGATTGGGAATCACAAGAATTGAGAGGGAATCAGGCGTTCAGGCAAAGCTGACTGATGAAGTTCATATCCTACATAAGACCAGTCTACCAAAACTCAAAGGTGGGTGCTTTATTTAATGCAGAGCAAACAGCATAGAGAGTCAAACAAGAAGAAGAAGAAGAAGAAGAAGAAGAAGAAGAAGAAGAAGAAGAAGAAGAAGAAGAAGAAGAAGAAGAAGAAGACAACGACTATATTTGAAGAAGATGACTATGTTTCAAAAATAGAACAAATCAAATCTCCAGAAACTGCTCTTAATGAAATGGGACATAAATTATTTACCCAATGTAGAGTTTAAAATCATAATTATAGATTGTCATGGAAATAAGGAGAAAAGTACATAAAAATGTGAGAATTTCAACAAAAGATTAGAAAATATATATGCATAACTAGAAAACAGAGGCAGAGGGTTCAAAATGTCTGCAGAGGAAGATCTGAGTTTACCTACACTCATGTGCACAACAAATCTACATCTACATATGGAATAATCCCTCCTGAGGAGGTCTTAGAAATTGATTGGAGCCTCCAT
The DNA here is from genome assembly GCA_004023965.1 of Spilogale gracilis. Classification (NCBI taxonomy): domain Eukaryota; kingdom Metazoa; phylum Chordata; class Mammalia; order Carnivora; family Mephitidae; genus Spilogale; species Spilogale gracilis. The sequence continues at coordinate 68,589 of PITA01009563.1, read as the reverse complement.
AGCAAGAAACAGGACTGAGATAGGTAGAATAAACACTTACAGTCAGGAACACATCCAAGGTTCTGGATTCTATGGTTGAGAGGGATCTCAAAGTTATGGAACTTTTTTCTGAGGGGTAAGAGATTTCAGCTCCCCACCAGGCACCCAGTCCTTACATTTTGCACAGGAGAGATGAGCACCCAAAACATCTGGCTCTGAAAATCAACATGGAGTGCATCCTGGGAAATTATAGAACAGTAGAGAAGATAAAATCTATTCTTAAAGTGCTTACATGAAAACTCACTTGAACCTGAAACCATCTCAAAATATCAGGCCTTGCCATTTGCCTCAACATGGATCTTCTTAGAGTACATTAAAAGTGAAATAAATCAGAGAAATACAGGCATCATAGTTTCACTTACATGTGGAATCTAAAAAACAAAACCAATGAGTGGACAATAAACAGACTCTTAAAAGAACAAACTTTCACTTATCAGAGGGGAGAAGAATAGATGGATGGGTGAAATAGATGAAGGAATTAAAAGTTACAAATTATACTTATTTATTAAGTCTTGGAAATGAAAAATACAGCATAGGGAATATAGGTAATAATATTGTAATAATGTAGCATGATGACAGATGGTGACTACAGCTATTGTGGTAAGCACTGAGTAATGTATAGAATTGTCAAATTTATATGTTCTACATTTGAAATACATATAACATTGTCAATTATATTTTGATAATATTTTTTAAAAAGAGTTGTATAAAAAATGAAAAGATGGTGATTTCAATAATCTTTTATAAAACAAAAGAAATTTTAAATATGGTAGCAAGAATAATGCAGTTTCAAGGGTCTAAAAACGTGTAGACAACTACATTACTTCACAGTATGGAATTACAATGATAAAAATATTAATAAATTTATTTTAAAATTTCTACACCATTATGTTAATTCATTTTATGTTAAAAGGTCATTCAGGCTCTCTCAAAATTTTTCAGTTTTTCCTTTGAGCCATTTCTCATGACAATTTTAGAATTTCTTTTATCGACTAGAATCCTTTTTGTTGTCATTTCCCTTCTCCTTTCTGCAGTATTGACATTCAAAGGAGATTTTAAATAAGCAGTTGAAGTTCCCCCAAGTGAGTCCTTTTGAGCAAATCCTCCAACTTTTACCTTGTTTACACTTATTCTGGGCTTGAGTAATTCCACATATAATTCAGTCTCCATAGTAACTTCAGTAGTTTCAGTTCTTATTTTTGCTGAAACCTTTTTTCTTCGTCTTTCATTATTTTCTTTTCTCCATTTTTAAAGTATTTTGATGATTTTACAAACTTCTTCCCTATTTCAACCTCTTAAAGTTTTTCTAACAATATCAACTTACTTTTAAGTTGAAACTTAGACTTGTGTTCAAATATGTCGTAATTGTTCTTTGTCATGATTTGTGAGAATGGTCATTTACCATGGTGATTTTGTCACATCTGTTGACTATTTATATATCCAGGATATTTTATATGGAATAATTTTTGAATGAAAACAAATTTTTATAAAACCATAATTTTTTTTATTATCTTACCACATAGATTTGTTTGATTTTGGTTGTTTTTGTTGTTGTTGTCAATGTTGAAGTTACTACTTATATCAGAATTACATTGTAATAGAAGACAGAACAAGTAGATAGGAAAATAATCATTGTGAGTGATAAAGCATCAATTCCATGCATTGCCATTCCTTGTGTAATAAGTAATAAGAAGCAGGTATTTAGCAGGGGGTATGTGTGAGAGCAACACTAATTATGAAGATTAGACATTTACCAAATAAAAAATGTAAGAAATTTTGCCCAAGAAATTGATTTTGTATGAGAAATCAGATTTTCATACTGATTCCACTACATCAAAATGACCATTTTTTAAAAATTAAATAATATGGCAAAAAGAGCCAGAATCTTGTCAAGACAAGAGGAAAGACTAGTATGAGGTAAGCAGAACTCAGATCTATACTTCATTTAAATAGGGGTTTATAAATCTTGCTGAGAGTATGTGGCCCTTAAAAAATTATAGACAATAGTCTGTGAAACCTTTATAGAAAGTGTTTCTAGTCAGGTTTATTCTACATTTGTCAATCATAAATTTATGTTTCTTTCAGTTGTGACAAGAGAACTTTAAGTCAATATATCTTTTTTTTTAAGATTTTATATATTTATTTAACAGAGAGAAACACAGCTAGAGAGTGAACATAAGCAAGGGGAGTGAGAGAGGGAGAAGGAGGCTTCCTGCAGAGCAGGGAGCCCAATGTGAGGCTTCATTTTGAACCCCAGGAGTCTAGGATCATGACCTGAGCTGAAGGCAGATGTTTAATGACTGAGCCACCCAGATGTCCCTAATTCAATATATCTTAAGCAAAAGTAGAAACTTTCTCTCACATAATTGAAACATCTAAGGCATGGATAGATAGAGATTTAAAAAAAATGTCATCTGGGCTGATTCACCTTTCAGATAAACTCTTTTCAAGTGGGAAGCGTCGTGGTCATTGGCAGTCCAACTTCACATTATTTTCAAATAGAAAATTCGAAATGTAGGGCTCTTCTTCCCTGAAATCCATCAGCTTTCCAGAGACAGCTCTGGTTTGATCAGTTTGGATCACATTGGACCAATCACTGTGGTCAAAGGACCGAGAGTAATCAGATTATATGTCATCCACATGGTGAGATTGATTCTTTTTTTTTTTTTCTTTTTTTAAAGATTATTTATTTATTTATTTGACAGACAGAAGCACAGCTAGAGAGGGAACACAAGCAGGGGGAGTGAGAGAGGGAAGAGCTGGCTACCTGCCAAGCAGGGAGCCCAATGTGGGGCTCAATCTGGGACTCCAGGATCATGACCTGAACTGAAAGGAGACACTGAACGACTGAGCCACCTAGGCACCCCAGTGGGTAGGAGTGATTCTTAACTAGAAGAAACACCAGGTATGCACCAAAATAAAATAAAACAAATAGTAGACTTCTATTATAGACTTGAACTTCATCTATCTCTGAACATTAAGTACCATGTCTATGGATTTTTATTAACATTCACCACATAAAATTTGATTTTTCTTAATAAAATGTTACATAAATGGTATATTTTCCCTTCACATTGCCATAAATCATCAATTCTTCTAGTCACATTTTAAGCAATGATTGTACATAAATCATAACAGAAATATATAAATGTATTCTAAAAGCATGTTCAAATTTTTATCTTTATTTCTACTTTACCACATTCTGTTGCTAAACAAGAGTGTTTATTTTCATTTGAGCTAATTTTCACATCATAGACTTCTTCTAGCATTTCCCTGTTTTGTCTAAAATATATAAATTGTCCTACTTATTAGGTAATATTAAAATCCTTCATGCCTAGGATATGAATTATTATAAACACCTTCCTTGGACTCACGCCCAATTAGTTAATAAATAATGTCTCAACTGTGTAATTTTAGGCAGACATTTGCAAATATCACTTAGTAACTTCTTCCTTCAATGTTCTGTAGTGTGCCCTACTTTGACTATGCAGGCTTCTGACTTTTACTTTTTCAGATATATAGAAAAGTAAAACAACCAAATGAGCATATAGAACAGCTTTGTTTTCACCATAATTCTAATATGAATATATTTTAAATGGTTGGTGAAATTGCCAAAAAATGGAGAACATTTTTTATAATTATTTTGATAGACAAAGACCTCATCCAATAATTAAATTATGTTTTCAAATATTTTCTAAAACTAATATTGCCTAACTTATGAGTTCTTTGTAATTGAGAACATGACTTGATATATATTAAAACAAACCACATAGAAAAATGGTTTAAAGGTGAACAGTAAAGTCAGTTTATTGGGATTAAATCTAAGTCCATATGCCAGTGGCAATTTAACACAAAAAATTTCCTTTGTTGTTAACATTAAAGTTAGTGTTTTAACCTATTGTATTAATCTAGTTGATCCTATGCAATAAGGGTAATCCAACCAATTTCAAATAAAATTGAAATTATATATATATATTTCATATATATGATTATATTCTCTATGCTATACTTTTTATTTCATGATGTATTTATTCTATCACTGGAATCCTGTTTCTTGTACTTCCGTTTACCCATTTTGTCCATCCCTGCACACGCATCCCCTGAATCATCAGCTTGTTCTCTGTATTTATTGGTCTCATTCTGCTTTTTGTTTATTCACTTGTTTTATTTTTTAGATTGCAAATATGAGTGGAATCATATAGTGTTTGTCTTTCTCAGAAAGTATTTTAATAATAAATAATATCAACATCTACCTAAAACATTGATTATCTTTAAAAATTTTAAAGAATATGTTTAGGGTATATCATGAAAATTTAGAAAGATTGTATATATTCTCAAAAGCTGCTAATTATGTTTCAACATGTTCCAAATTTGTTATAGGATTGCCATTGTTTTTATGTGACATTTGAGTCACTTGATTTTGGAAAGATATAATGTTTCATTTTTTGGCTGGAGTTTTATTTGTCCTCTTGGCACACCCTATAACAGTTCATAGCTTCCAACATATATGAAGTTAAATTATCTCTGTTGATGATTTATACAAGACCTTGAACCACAGTACTCATTTTTAAGCAAATAAGGGTAGTCTATCATTATTTACACTGCTATTTTGATGGTTTTAATAGAGAACTACAAAATACAAAATGACTAGGTTTTTTGAGCAAGATTCTTATCTTTTGAAATATTTTACATTTTATATTAACAGTGATCCAAATATTTAATTGCATACACATTAACACATGCATTCTTTTTTATAAGATTTTATTTATTTACTTGACAGAGAGAGAGAGATCACAAATAGGCAGAGAGGCAGGCAGAGAGAGAGAAGGGAGCAAGCTCCCTGCTGAGCAGAAAGCCCAATGCGGGCCTCTATCCTAGGACCCTAGGATCATGACCTGAGCCAAAGGCAGAGGCTTTAACCCACTGAGCCACCCAAGCGCCCTGCATTCTTTTTTTTTTTTTTTTTTACTTTTTTATTGTGCTATGTAAGTAACCATAAAATAGATCACTCGTTTTTGATGCAGTGTTCCAAGATTCATTGTTTATGTAAAATACTCAGTGAACTATGCAGTACATGCCCTCCTTAATATCTACCACCAGACTCACACATCCCCCCAACATCCTCCCCTCTAAAACCTTCAGTTTGTTTCTCAGAGTCCACAGTCTCTCATGGTTCATCTCCCCCTCCGATTTACCCCAATTCGCTTTTCCTTTCCTTCTCCTAATGTCCTTCATCTATTCCTTATGTTCCACAAGTAAGTGAAACCATATGATAATTTACTTTCTCTCCTTCATCAAGATAAAAAGCTTCTGTACAGCAAAGGAAATAGTCAACAAAACAAAGAAACAGCCTGCTGAATGGAAGATATTCACAAATGACACTACAGACAAAGGGCTGATATCCAAGATCTATAAAGAACTTCTCAAACTCAACACCCAAAAAGCAGATAGCAGGTTAAAAAATGGACAGAAGACATGAAAAGACACTTTTCCAATGAAGACATATGAATGGCTAGCAGACACATGAAAAAATGTTCATCATCATTAACCATCAGGGAAATTCAAATCAAAACCACACTGAGATATAACCTTATACCAGTTAGCATTTCAAAGATCAACAAGGCAGGAAACAACAAATGTTGGAGAAGATGTGAAGAAAGGGGAACCCTCTTACATTGTTGGTGGGAAGGCAAGTTGTTGTAGCCCTCTTTGGAAAACATGTGGAGAGTCCTCAAAAAATTAAAAATAGAGCTACCTTATGACCCTGCAACTTTTGTATCAACATGGATGGGGCTGGAGGAGATTATGCTGAGTGAAATAAGTCTAGCACATGTATTCTTATATTCCATACTTTAATAAGCCTACTGTTTTTCAAAATGTTTATATGTGAATATACATATTGGCAGGTGTATATATGCATGTATGTGCACATATACAGAAATATTACCAGTGCTCAGAACAATTTCTTAATAAATTGTGTTCTCAAAAAACCTTTCAACATAAAGTAATCAAATAATCTGGGAAATGAAATCTACTATTCAAAGGGAATAAAATCACTATCTTGAAGAGATATCTACACTCCTGTGTTCATTGCTCATATCATTCACAACAGCCAAGATATGGAAACAAACTAAGTGTTCATTGACAGATGAATGGATAAAGATGTGAAATAAACACACAAGGGAATATTATTCCATTTAAAAGAGGAAGGAATTCCTGCCATTTATGATAACATGGATGAACTTGCATGATATTATGCTAAGTGAAATAAGCTATACACCAAAAGATAAATATTACGTGAGCTCACTTATATGTGGAATCTAAAAAAAGGGGGAGAAAAAGCTGAACTCATAGCAATGAAATAAAAAGTAGAATGGTGATTACCAGAGGCTGGGGTATGGGGGGAAATGGAAGAAAGAAGAGAGAGATGAGGAGGTGAGGCAGAGAGAGAGAGAGAGAGAGAGAGAGAGAGAGAGAACAGAGGAAGGGCAGAAGAGTAATTGCCAGGAAAAGAGGGGAAGAATAGGAGTGATGGAGAGGTACTGTTTAATAGATACAGAATTTCAGTTTGTAAGATGAACCGAGTTCTAAAGAAAGATGGTGGTGGTGGATTTACAAAAATATGAATATACGTAATATCACTGAATTACCACTAAAAAATGGATAAGATAGTAGATGTTGTTATGTGTATTGTGCCAAAAGAAAAACAATGAAAAAAAATCAGCCTATAATTAAAAAGAAGATATAAGCAATTTTATAAACTCTTCATAATATTGCAAATAAAAAGTGATTTTAGGGAAACATTATTTCTTTAAAAGAGGTGGTCCTGTTCCTTTAAAGTGTTCTATATACTTGTTAGGATCCCCCCCCCCAGAGTTAAAAACAAGTTGACTACATTTCAGAGTTCTAGAAAGTAGTTTTTCTGTCAGTGAAAGTAATCATTACACAAGAATAAAACTGACATTTGAAAAATTATGATTGTCTTCCGTTTTCACAGTGAAGCCTTTTAGAGTGTAGTCATTACTGAAAATGTATGTTTCAAAGTATAAAGTCAGAGTAACATTTTATAATGCAGGTTTATTTATTAATTTATTCATTTTTACTCAGATGCCATGCTGTGGATTAACTGTTGTGTTGCTAGAAATTTTTCCTACTTGGGATAAATTCAAGGACTAAAAAAAGATAATTAGACAACAAAGAATAAGAAGGGGTGGCAGAAGAAAATTGTTTCTGATCTACCTTTAATTTTCCCAGTCATAGTAACACCAATTATTAAACTAAAAAAATTTTAAAAATCTTTTTTAAGGCTATTTATTTATTTATTTGACAGGGTGGGGGGGATACAAGCAGGGGAGTGGGAGAAGGAGAAGTAAGATTCCCACTGGGCAGGGAGGCTGATATGGGGCTCCATCCCAGAACCCTGGAATCATGACTTGAGCCAAAAGCAGACCCTTAACCATGAGTCACCCAGGCACCCCTAAAAACATCTTATTTTTAAGGGGCTAACTCCTGGTGCAAAGAAGTATACAACAGTGTCTAGTATGTTCTAAATACCTTAGAAAATAAATGGTCACATATATTATATATCTGAGATAAAGTAAACATCAATACCACAACTACCACAAAAAGTCTAGTAAATATTTTTTTGTATGAGGAGTTTCATTGTATGAAATAAATGAGAGAAAACTTTATGGCCCTACTCAAAGGAGATACAGACTCTTCTTTCCTAAAGGAATTTTTATGTGAATATTCTATACTACAGCTTTCTCATACAATTCTGATCTGATAGTAGTGATTCCACACAAACAAACAAAAACAAAAAAACAAACAATCAGTGCATTCAAAGGGAATTTAAGGTAGTTAGACACAACTCCACAAAAGACAGGTTATTGAGGGGCACCTGGGTGGCTCAGTGGGTTAAAGCCTCTGCCTTCAGCTCAGGTCATAATCTCAGGGTCATGATCTCAGGGTCCTGGGATCGAGGCCCACATTTGGCTTTCTGCACAGCAGGGAGCCTGCTTCCTCCTCTCTCTCTCTCTCTCTCTCTCTCTCTCTCTCTCTCTTTCTCTCTGCCTACCTGTGATCTCTCTCTCTCTCTGTGTCAAATAAATAAATAAAATATTAAAAAAAAACAGGTCATTGAATATACCGAAAGGAAGCAGAGACTTTCCCAGACATTGAGATTTAACCAACAAATACTTAAAGACTTTGAATAGTTGTATGCTCCCAGATATATTTGAAAACAGGCTAAATCAATTAGGATAAGAACTTCAACAAAATAATCATTCTAACTTATCAAAGTTCCCAGTGACATGATTAATATTTATCACCAGTTCTTTAGTAAAAAGAGACTAGAAATTGTCATTACTTAATTTATAGTATTTATTATTGATTTTACTTACACATTTATTTAACAATGTGTCACTTTCATCATATAGCAAAGAAATATTAATTTATCCTATTTCTCTTATTACACAGGAGTCTATTTTGACTAGTTGGGTGTGAGCCATATAGTCTAACATAAGGTATGATAAGGCTCTTTGGATTTTAATGTTCAATAGTGTTGATAGCATTCTATCTTGCTCATGGAACTTGCATTTTCAGGATATAAATGCCAATTTAATTAAAATACTTTGAGATTTAGACATTACTTCTTTTTTGAATGTTTTGTAGAATTCCCCAGGGAATTTGTCAGGTTCAAGGGTCTTGTTTTTTGGGAGGTTTTTGATCACTGCTTCAATTTTGTTACTAGATATTGGTCTATTCAGGTTGTCAATCTCTTCCTGTTTCAGTCTTGGAAGTTTATTGGTTTCCAGGAATGCATCCCTAACTTCTAGGTTGTTTACCTTATTGGCAAATAACTGTTGATAGTAATTTCTGATGATTGTTTCTATTTCCTTGGTGTTATTTGTGATCTCTCCCTTTTCATTCATAATTTTCTTAATTTGGGTCCTCTCCCTTTACTTTTGGATTAGTTTGGATAACAGTTTATTAATCTTATTAGTTATTTCAAAGAACCAGCTTCTAGTTTTGTTACCTATTCTCCTGAATCTGTTTTGCAAAATAGAAATGGAAGGAAAACTTCCAGACTCTTTCTAGAAGCCTGCATTACTTTAATCCCCAAACTAGGCAAAGACTCCATCAAAAAGGAAAATTTAAGACCAATATCCCTGATGAATATAGATGCCAAGATTCTCAACAAGATCCTAGCTAACAGGATCTAACAGTACAATAAAAAGATTATCCACCGTGACCAGGCAGGATTTATCCCTGGGATGCAAGGGTGGTTCAACATTCACAAATCAATCAATGTGATAGAAGAAATCAATAAGAGAAGAGAGAAGAACCACATGGTCCTCTCAATTGATATAGAAAAAGCATTTGGCAAAATATAGCATCCATTCCAGACTAAAACTTTCCAAAATATAGGCATAGAGGGAACACTTCACAAACTCACAAAAATCTATCTATGGAAAACCCACAGAAAATATCATTCTCACTGGGGAAAAGCTGACAGCCTTCCCATTGAGATAAGGAATAAGACAAGGATGCCCACTCTCACCACTGTTATTCAACATAGTGTTAGAAGTCCTAACGCCAGCAATCAGACAACATAAATAAATAAAAGGTATTCACACTGGCAGAGAAGAAGTCAGACTCCCTCTTCTTTGCAGATGACATGATACATTATACAGAAAATGCAAAATTCCATCCCCAAAGTACTAGAACTCATACAGCAATTCAGTAATGTGGCAGATACAAAATCAATGCACAAAAATCTGTTGTATTCTTATACACTAATAATGAAAATATATAAAAGGAAATTAGAGAATCAATTCCATTTACTATAGCACCAAAAACCATATGATACCTAGAAATAAACCTAACCAAAGAAGTTAAGGATCTGTACTCAAGGAACAGCAGAACACTCATGAAATAAATTGAAGAAGGCACAAAAAGATGGAAAAGCATTCAATGCTCATGGATCAGAAGAATAAACATTGTTAAAATGTCTATACTGCCCAGAGCAATCTATACTTTCAATGCCATCCCAATCAAAATTCCACCAACATTTTTCAAAGTGTTGGAACAAACAATCCTAAAATTTTTATGGAACCAGAAAAGACCCCAAATTGCTAAGGAAATGTTGAAAAAGAAAAAAAGAATACTGGGGGCATCACATTATATTACAAATCTGTGACTACCAAGGCAGCATGGTACTAGCACAAAAACAGACACATAGACCAATGGAGCAGAGTAGAGAGTCCAGATATGGACCCTCAACTCTATGGTCAAATAATCTTTGGCAAAGTAGGACAAAAAAAAAACAAGTGGAAAAAAGACAGTCTCTTCAATAAATAGTGCTGGGAAAATTGGACAGCTACATATATAAGAATGAAACCCAACCATTCTCTTACACCATACACAAAGATAAACTAGAAATGGATGAAAGACCTCAACTTGAGGCAGGAATCTATCAAAATCCTAGAGGAGAACATTGGCAGTAACCTCTTTGACATTACCCACAGCAACTTCTTTCAAGACATGTCTCCAAAGGCAAAGGAAACAAATGCAAAAATGAACTTTTGGGACTTCATCAAAATAAAACCTTCTGCATAGCAGAGGAAACAGTCAACAAAACAAAGAGGCAACCCACAGAACGGGAGAAGATATTCACAAATGACACTACAAACAAAGGGCTATATCCAAGATCTATAAAGAACTACTCACTCAACAACCAAAAAACAGATTATCACATCAAAAAACTGGGCAGGGGACATGAACAGACACTTCTCCCTGGAAGACATAGAAATGGCTAACAGACACATGACAAAATGTTCATCATCACTAGCCATCAGGAAAATTAAAATCAAAACCACACTGAGATACCACCTTACACCAGTCAGAATGGCCAAAATTAACAGGACAGGAAACAAGTGTTGGAGAGGCTGTGGAGAAAGGGGAACTATTGGTGGGAATGCAAGTTGGTGCAGCCACTTTGAAAAACGGTGTGGAAATTCCTTTAAAAATTAAAAATAGAGCTACCCTATGACCCTGCAATTGCACTACTGGGCATTTATCCCAATGATACAGATATAGTTTAAAGAAGAGTTACATGTACCCCAATGTTCATTGCAGCAATGACCACACTCACCAAATTGTGGAATAAGACAAGGTGCCCTTCAACAGATGAATGGATAAAGAAGATACGGTCCATATATACAATAGAGTATTATGCCTCCATCAGAAAGGATGAATACCCAACTTTTGTAGCAACATGGACAGGATTGGAGGATATTATGCTGAGTGAAATAACTCAAGTGGAGAAAGTCAAGTATCAGATGGTTTCACTTACTTGTGTAACGTAAGGAGTAACATGGAGGACAGTGGGGGAAGGAAAGGAAATGTGAACTGGGATAAATTAGAGAGGGAGATGAAGCATGAGAGATTTTGAATTCTGAGAAACAAACTGAGGGTTTTGGAAGGGGGCAGTTCGGGGGATGGGTGAGCCTGGTGGTGAGTACTGAGGGCATGAATTATATGGGTATGGGGCATAAACAATGATTCTTGGAACACTGAAACAATAAAATAAATTATTTAAAAAATCAAGTTATGTTTTGGATGAAACTATATTCAAATTTCATATATTTTCAATAAATCTTTAACCCTATGATAGGGTTATTGTCAATAGGAAAAAAATAAAATAAAATATTTTGAGATTTAATATTGTTCTAAAAGTTCAAATGAATTATATGTAACAGATCTTTATATATCATAGGCAACATAAAATATTGTAGTTAATAGTGTTACAGTGTTATCTATAACAATAATTGTATTCCATGTATTAAAGATATTTTTAGGGGGTACCTGGGTGCCTCAGTTGGTTAAGCGACTCCCTTTGGCTCAGGTCATGATCCTGGAGACCGGGGATTGAGCCCCACATCAGGCTCCCTCCTCAGCAGGAAGCCTGCTTCTCCCTCTCTCAGTCCTCTGCTTGTGTTCCCTCTCTAGCTGTGTTTCTCTCTGTCAAATAAATGAATAAAATCTTTAAAAAAAAAGATATTTTTAGTTCCTCATATAAAAATGCATGAGATGTTCAAATGATTATTTTTAAAGAGAAAAAATAAATCTTAACATTGAGTGAAAGTAAGCTGAGATGAGATTAAAAACATTACTATATACTGAACACTGAAATTATATTAAGAGTGCATTTCAGGTGTACTGAAAATGGCAATTATGTGAGAAGAGGATATGTAAATTAGCTTTACTATAGTAATCATTGTTCTATGTATATATATATGTTAGATCACATGGTATCACCTTAAATATGCACATTTTAATTAAAAATAAAATATTACTACAGAAACATTACTTAATTGCAGAAATGGACTGAATTATTATTTTTAAGTGAATCCTACAATTTGATTTTAATATTTGGGGGGAATATAAGCACTTCTCTTCATTCTAAAGACAAGAAGGACTCCAGTATTTTTTTTAAATGAAATGACTGAATTTAAATAATAGTAATAGCAGTAGTAGTAGTAGTAATAGTAGCATGTGTATGCACATATATATGGCAAAATATAATATATATTGAACATTATAATGAGAAAGATTTCAATGATAATTAATTTCAATAGGTTTTTAACATTATATAGCAAGAAATTTTAGTAACTACTTGAATAGTTTAAGCATAAGCAGCTTTTATATTTTACATGTGTGTTTAGTAATTGATATTATTGCCTATTAAAAAGCCAACAAATTATCTTTTAAGTCAAGAGTGAAGATGTACTACCAAGTTATTCATTTCTTCCAGAAATGAATAAAAATGAAAAATTAATTTATTAAAAATGTTTATATAATGGTTTTACATAAGTAAAATTATATCCCATTTCTTTTTAATCATATTTAAATATTTGTAGAAGAGGCAAAGAGATAAAGGGCATCAGTTCTCATTTTGGTAAATATTTCTGTGAATAATTTTAACAATTCATTAATTAGTCAAAATATTCAGACCAGCTTCCCAAATTTAATCCATTGTAAAAGTAGCCTAGGCAGAGATGAGTGGTATGAGGCTAGCAACACATTGTAAAAATATTGATTGTTATACTACCCTTAAAACTAATGGAGTCTATTTTTAATAAGAAGTCCTGCAGGAAATGAAGAAATAGAGGAGGAGGCATGTATGTAAATATGCTCATATTGAAGAATATAAACTGAAATAAATATATTTTGTAACTTTTTAAGAAGTAACCAATATTTTTTGAACCATCTGCCAGACACATCATTTGTATATTGCAATCTTTATCATATTCCTGGCAAATATTCTTGTTAGCAGCATTTTACTAATGACAGTTAGGCTTAAAGAAATTTAAAACCTTTCTAAGATCAAATTATTAAGTGACCAAGCATAAATCTTGTACTCAATGTTGAGTGATACCAAATGATTATTTTTGGCCACCATAAAATCTGGCCTCCATAGGACAATTCTGAATATAGAAATGTATTAAGTATAGGCCTTTTACTAGACATTCTCACATTCATGAGAAATAGAGATGTGAAAAACTGGAGATCCGAAGCAAGAGAGAGAAAAAAAAAGACAACAACAAAACAACTGAGCAAGTAGAACAGGAAGAAAAAAGGCATCTTATGGATTTAAGGGACATATTATGGAAAGCATCTTGGCTTTATTGTAGATAATTTGATTCTACCACTGAACGCTTTCAAGGAGGGAAATAAGCTTAATGTGAAGCTAATTCTAAAAGCCACAGTAGAACTCTTGAATTAGAGATAAATGCTCGGGAAGAAGACCAGTGTAACAAGATAGCACTGCTAGTAATTTAAAGAACAACAATTGCAAGAATTTGTACAAAATCTGCAAGAGAGCAGTGTACAGTGAAGGCAGGAGAGAACAATAGGGATCATTAATAGTTGCCGATCTTGCTTTCTTCTCAAGAATGTTTTCTCTCCTCTCTTTGCATACTTTTTTCACTCCCCTCAAAACACAGGCTCCCTCTTTCTCTATTTTGAACTCCTGGCCTTACCTCACAGGTTGAAAACATAGGAAGGAAGGGAAGAAGAAAATGAAAGAAAAAGAAGAAAAGAAATCATTACTTCATAACCTTCTCATCTTACTTTTAAATCAGAAAACATACTTTCTACTTCCAAATATGCAACCCCTGTTTTCTAAATTATAATAACTTAACACTCTTAGTTCATATCTTATCAGTTTTATCCTCTTCCAGTATTCAATCTTTTCCATCCATTCATATGCTTTAGCATCTCTTAAAAACAAGAAAGTGTATAAAAATGAAATATTATTTGACCAGATATCTTGATTCATCTCCTTAATACTTATTTTCCAGTAATGATTTTTTTTTTTTTTTTTTTTTTTTTTTTTTTTTTTTTTTTTTTTTTTTTTTTTTTTTTTTTTTTTTTTTTTTTTTTTTTTTTTTTTTTTTTTTTTTTTTTTGGCCGTTAGCCCTTCTACCAATTACTTTCTTTGACTGAAATATATACTTGAGAATTTTCTCTGGTAAGATCTACTGGTTACAAACTCTCCATTTTTGTTTGGTTGGAAATCACTTTATTTTCCCTTAATCTTGAATATTAGGGACTCCAGATATCACATTATGGATGGAAAGTTAGTTTTTCATAGCACATTATAGATAATATTACACTTTCTTCTGGCTTCTATGTTTAGGTTCTTACATTAGCTTTTATTCCAAAGTGGTTCCATTTATGCTTTGTCTTTCCCATTTTCTTCTCACTATACCACCTTCTACTTTTACTGTAATGTTCCTAATATGATTTTCTTTTTATTTATAAGTGAAGGTGCCCTTAGGGTCCTTGGATCTGTTTGGTGGACTTCAACAGTTCTGTAAATGTTGAGGCATTTCCTCATCAATTAGAATTTTTGTTTCTAATTTCAATCACTCCTTTATTGCCTTTTAGAATTTTGATGAAACATGCTATAACCCTTTTTATTCTACTTGCCATATCTATAGCTATATCTATCTATCTATCTATCTATCTATCTATCTATATCTCTATATATATATTTAGATATATATTACCTTCTGGATACGTCCTTTGGATCTATTATTTCTCTTTTTAGCTGAAATAGGTTTAATCTGTTAATCTATTTTTTAAATTTTCATTTTTAGTTTTTTATTCTAGAATATTTATTAAATCTTATGCATTGAGTAAATTCTATAAAAATATTTTTGGCTAAATTATGGTTTTGGCTTTTCATGAAAGAAAACAATATTGTCTCTTTTGTTTTGGCAGATATACAAATACTATTATAATATGCTAGAAAGCCTACTTCAAATTCCTGTCAGTTCCACTACTATGATTAACTAGACTAGGCAAATATGATCCTTTGGATGTCTTTTCCCTCTGAGTTTGAATCTAAAATGGCCAAAGACATTCTTCTTTTCCTCAGTCTCTCAAATTCTTTGCCCACATAATTTTCAATTTATGCACAGTAGTCATTGATATGCATTAGACCTTCACATCACAAAATGGAGAACTCATCCTCTATTTTTATTCCCATGTCATGCGGTTAACTGGCTTGTCCAAATGAACCATCACTTAACCTATCAAGTAAGCTACTTGATAGTCAATGTAATGTGAATCAGATAACATTCAAAAGAAATATTAAATTTCAGATAAAATATATCTTTCTGTTTTTCTCAAATGGGAAAATTGAAGTCACAAATATATACAAAATCATCTTTCTTATGCAATTATCCTTGAGTCCCTTATAGTCTCATGTCAAGTAGCTTAGCATGCCCCATTTAGGGATTCCTGCCTCAATCAAGCGTAGTTGAGTTCTACCCAGTTCACTCACTGTGCTCAGTAATTTGTTAGAAGTAGCCTATGGGAAGGGTGTCTTCATATAAACACACAATATATAGAATGTGTTAAACTTGGAGAATGTCAATTAGTTTTGTTCCCTGTGTCAGGGTCTCTTGAAGTGATATTTGAGAGATGAGTCTCCATGGTTGTTTTGTAGGTCAAAAAAGATATCTCAAGATTAGGTATCTCAACTATCTAGATATCTGAACAGTGTACAGAATGAAAAGAAGGAATTAGTAACTGACTGATCTAAGCTAGCCATTTTCTCTCTTCAATGTATCAAAAGAACCCAGCTATGTACCCCAATTCCAAAGTCTTTATAATTATTATTTCTCCTTTAAAGGCCAAAATATTGAATTATGTAGTACATCTCTTTCAACATACATCTCCTCAAAATTCATCACCTTTGCATGGCATCGTCTTTTTTCTGGAATCCCAGTGACATGATCAGCTGTGCTATACCAGAAAATGGCATTTGCATCATGTAGTATATGATAGAACCAGTGGATCCTGTGGTCATATGCTCACTATCTCACCTCTTTCGTCAATGGATTAAAGTAATGTTATGCAGGACCTTATAGGTCAGGCATAAGCTTTTGGCTTCATTGTCCAAAAAGGAAATGTTTACCTTGCCTTTACAACTGAGGTGCTGTCACCTATATTATCCTGATTTTTTTTAAAGATTTTATTTATTTATTTGACACAGAGAAAAATCACAAGTAGGCAGAGAGGCAGGCAGAGAAAGAAGGGGAAGCAGCCTCCCCGCTGAGCAGAGAGCCTGATGTGGGACTCGATCCCAGGACCCTGAGATCATGACCTGAGCTGAAGTCGGAGGCTTAACCCTCTGAGCCACCCATGTGCCCCCATCTTGAATTTTTAATGAGAGCCCAGTTCTATAATAGCATCTCCTACTTTTAGTATCATTCTATAGAAAACGTTTTGCTTCTGGGCTACTATATGATGTGAGCACTCCGCTCCATTACATTATCACTGTAACCAATTTAAGTGAAGATCCATACCAGACTCATCAGGGAACAAACACAGCAGGCGGTTTCTTAGGTCTTATATTTTTAGTATACCTACTTTTTCAAGACTTTGTTCTATTTTTCCACTCTATCTCCACTCTTCTGTAAGCTTTTGTTTAATGCGGGACATTGTTATTTTCCTAGTTTCCAAAGACCATTCCAGCAGTGGAATGGCTCTAACAATGCCTTTATAATAAGGCATTAAACCTCAAGTCACAAGAGAGTCATCAGATATTGACAAAAAACATTATCCAATTTAAAGTATACACACACACACACACACACACACAGTCATTCGGCACTTTTAAAATATTCATTCCCAGTTAGGTCATGCTGAGACTTGACCACAGTTATTGGTCTGCAGGCAAGGAGAGGAGGTAGGCATATCTTAAGGAGAAAAAGAATTATCCTGCCAATAAATTACATGAGGTAAGACCTCTTCATAATCTTTAAGCAAAGGATTGTCATTTTCTTTTAACAGGCACTGAGGCATTCAAGGATTCTAGTTCATCTGCCCTTATTTTATGGTACTGACTCTAACATAGGAGATGCTTAGACTGAGAATTCAGTCTTCTTTGAATTTCTACCATTTATGCAATTACACCCTATGCCTGATAGCCAGTCTTCTTCATTCTCTAGCTATAGGAGACAATAGGAGACAAGGGTTTCCTTAAAAACTTCCAAGGAGACCTTTTGACTTCCACAAATGCTTTAAGTCATTGACTAACAGATCTGAGACTATTGCTTTCTCAAATTAATCATTTGCACTTAGCAACAGCCATTCAATTTTACTATTCCTATAATTGGTACCTTTTCCATATTTCTCAGGAACCTGGGAAGTTGCATTGTTAGTACATCCTCTCTTTTTTTTTTTTTTTTTTTTTTTTTTTTTAGTACAACCGATTCCAATCCATCACAGGCGAGACCTTAGCAATCACACTGCTACATTATTCCAAGAATTGTAAATACTCCACTTACAACCATTGTTGAGATCCTCATTGTCATCCAGAATCTCATTTTTAGGAGATACTTTCTAGAATGATTCCTCATATTGTACTATCTTAGGTCAAGTTTCCTAGGAACAGATTCTAAGATGGAGAATTTTTTTTTCAAGTGCTTATTAAGGAAAAGCTCTCAAGAGAAGGGAAAAAAAAATGATGCAATAAAGGCCAAAAGAAAATTTTAAACATGATATCATCTCAGCTGGAGATTAGTTCCAGTCTAACCCCATGTGGAAGCTATGGAACATAAATTTCACCAAAAAATCAATGCTTCATTGAAAAAGTTACTTTGAACTTTTATACCAATTAATCAGTCATTGGCCAAGGTGTGCCCTCGAAGAGGTGAGAGTGGGGAGAAAAATCCCTGCTAAGGTGTGTGCTGTTTGGCCAAGACCAATTTTCTGAGGAAAAAAAAAAAAAGTTGTATGCTAAGCACAAACCTCACAATATCTGGGATACAGGTACACCGACTGGTTAAGAGGATCCGGAGGGACACAGCATCAACAAGCATGTGAAAGTGACTGAGTCACTAAACTGTAAGATCATTTTTGTGAGGAATACTAAAGTTCATAACACAATTAACAACAGTGCCCCCTTTTTATAGTATATAAATTACAGTTTAGGGGGGAAAAAAGAGAGGGTAGATATCTTAACTATGGAAGTATAGAATAAAGCTGAGTTCAGTTTACAGAGTGGAACAGTATGGTGACTTTATGTGTCATGAAAACAGTTCCACTTTTAGTCTTGACACTTTATTGGTGAGTTACAAATTCTCCCTAAAAAATAAATGTCTGTTATGAATCATAGAGATATATATACTCAAGCCAAATTGTGTATTTTATATTGAGTATTTATTAAAATGACTCTTCTATAGAAATCAATTAAAATAATAAATATCCATTACTACTCATTTGCTTTGAGGAATTTAAGTGATGAAATGGAGTAGCAACAGGAACTCTGTTAAATTAAACACAGAAATGGTTTTGGACCAATTACTTAGGTCAAAAGTCCCCAAATGTCACAAATTTGTCATCTTCTCCAGTATTATGTACATGACCTGCAGCTACACTATAGGTAGGAATAATTAAAAGAATGTTGTTAGTGGAAATCTGAAAATCAACTACATTGCAGGAGTCTGATACATGATTTGTTGTGGATTAAAGAGAAGTGACTTCCTTGAACCAATTCACTTTGATCAAATCAGTGATCTGTAGAATTATTCAGTGAGATACTCTACTATAAATCTATCCATTATTCAATGAGATACATTATTTTGACACTCAGATTCAGGGAAAAAACACATTCCTTAAGACAAAAACACATTTCTTGAGAACATCTGAGACTATCCTGATATTTCATAAATTTTATGACTCCTAATTTATTTCTCAACAATTGGTCTGCTGTATAAAGGATTTAAACCTTGCTTAATGATTGACCTTTATGAAAGAAAATTATATCTAGAAGATACATGGGGAAGGGGATAAAAACATAAAATTTAGGTGGCAGCTGTGTGGAGTTTTCCTTTTCTCCCCTTTTCTTTCTTTTTAAAAATATTTCCTTGTGTTTCTACACAGAGGTTGATGGGAGACAAAACAGAAACACTTGATCAAGCTAAGTTCAATGATAATCAAAAAGGGCTGAGAGAAAAAAAGTAATAGCTAATAAAAACTCATTTCAAATATGTATCTGGAATAAAAAAAAAGGATAAAAGTGCCAAAAGGAAAATCAGTAACTATAGTTACTGATCATATAGTATACCTTTGATCAAATAGTATAAAAATCCTGAACTCCCAATAAGAAATGAACACAATGGCTTAAATAACATTCTATACACTGAAAAGAATGATATTGTTACAAGAATGACAGCAAAAGTAAAACAGTCTTTAAGTTAGGCTATTTAACAATGCCAAGTTATCACTTACTGCTATGGTGCATGGAGAACAGCAGAGCATCACTTTGGTGGTATTTTAGCCAAAACTACATAACCTGAATCTAATCATGAGTAGACATAAGACAAACCCAAATCAAGAGAAATTTTACAAAATAACTGGCCTATAATTTTCAAAGATGCCAGGGTTCTGAAAGATTAAGAAAATCTGAGAAAATTAGAAACAGAAGAACTAAATGCAGTGTGTTATACTGGATTGGATCCTGGACTAGAAATTAAAAACATTTTGCAAGACAGAACACTGAACAAGTTTTTGGTCTCTGAATGTCTCAATGATTAGGTAATATTGTATCAGTGTTAATTCCTGATTTTGATCACTGTACCATGGTTATATAATTTTTTTTGGTAATGCAAACTCAATTATTTAGGGGAATAAATGTATTACACTAAACAGCTGATTAAATAGTAGTAGACATGTATAGATAGAGAGAAATGATAAAACAAATGTGGTGAAATGTTAACACTGGAAAGTCTTCATGAAGTTTTTATGAGGTTTTTTTCCTTGCAAATTTCCTTAAGTATGAAATCATCTCAAAACAAAAGCCTAAAAATGATAATTGATATCATAACGAAAATAAATCATAAGAAGTAAAATAGAATTTACTATAAATGTTAAGGGAATTATTTTTCTTTTGCTTAAGTACTATAATTGTATAATACTCTTAATATCATAATTTTTGAAACTTTTTTTTTTAGTTTTTTGGAACTCTTAATTGTGTAAATCACTTTGATGCCAGTACATGTAATAGCATAGCAATATAAAACATACAATTTTAAAAACTGAATAAAATTTTTAAAATAAAATAGAAGTAAAATTTTCTTTGAAACATTAATACACTCACATATCTAATAATTTTACTGTATCATCTCTTTCATAGAGGATAGTACTTGAAGCTGATATTTCAAATGCATGATTTTATATAAACAGCACTGCAGGTGCAATCATATTTGTTGGTGTTAAAATTTCTCTGCACTTCCCCATAATTAACTAGTAGTAATTTAATATGAATGGGAAATGTAGTCCTCATTTTCAACTAACACCAATTAAGATAATTATATTGTGCAGATAAATTCACTTTTGGGTTTTGATATGATGAATCACCCATTTCACTTTCATTTCTATTCTTGAAATGTTTGAGTCATGTCACTTTGTACTGTACAGATGTTTCCTCTTAGTTTCAGTTCAGTGGTGAATAAAGTGTTTTAAGCAGTCCATCAAACAATTGTGTTTCTGTCACACAGAGAAATTGCTATACGGCAAATTCATGAATTTCAGTTTTAAACCTTTAATATTTACAAACCATCAAAACTTTCAAATCAGTGTGGGAAATCATATTACCTTTTTTTCTCTTTAATATTCCATTTCCTAGGGTTTTGTAAAGCATAGAAATATAATTCAAACATTTTTATTCCACTCACTGATGATTATTATGTATGCTATCAATTTGTGTTATTATTATTATACTTGAAGATTACAGGACTAAAGATTGATATTACTTAAAATAAGCTAGATATTGTAATTTAAAAAGGTTAAGATTATCACTACTTTAAATAGTACCAGGTAAGCAAAATATACCATGAATTGTAATTCAAAAAAGCTTCTTATGGGGTGCCTGGGTGGCTCAGTTGGTTAAATCTCTAAATCTTGATTTCCGCTCAGGTCATGATCTTGAAGTCATGAGACTGAACCCCACGTTGGAGGGCTGCTTTAGATTCTCTCTCTCCCATTTCCTCCGCCCCTCCCCCAACTTGTACAATAACGACAGTGTGTGCACACTCTCTCCACCTCCCTCTCAATAAATAAAATATTTTTTAAAAGAGCATTTTACCAATATCATCTACAATAACCACAGTTTTAAAAATCTTCTTTCAGTTATTTTCAATATGTGACAAATAATTTCAGATAGAAAATAAACCTGTTACATCAGAAGTTATTTGAAGAGCTATTTCTGGAAATTGTACTGTCAAAGGATAAAGTTCATGTAGTTTATAATGAAATTACACTCATAGAATTTTTTTTAGGTATAATTTCCAAAAAGTGTGTTATAAAACTACTAAAATAATTCCTGTACTGCACTAATTATTCTGCAAGTCTCACAGCATTGTTTAAGTCTGGCTTTATATGTATTTTTTTTTTATCAATTTGACTTTATTTTTTCCATTTCCATATAAAGTGTTCACAATTTGGTAATATTAAAGTATTATATATGTTAATAACATTATAATTTGATTAAAGGTGAGAATAATTATTTAACTATTAATAGTTACTATTTAAGAAGCATTACCTGGAAAACCAAACACCTTGAAGTGCAAGGCATATAAAAATCTAAGATTCTCCCTATTCTGAGCATGGTCTAGTCGAAATATGCCTGAGAAGTCCTAAGCCTATTATAAACTAGCTATAGAAGTGAAAAAATTTAACTTTAGGATTTCTACATTTCAATCTTATTATTTATTTATTTATTATAGTTTTTTATTTATTTGAGAAAAAGAGAGCAAGCATAAGCCGGGGGTCAGAGGGAGGCAGGGGACAAAAGAAGAGGGAGAAGCAGACTCCCTGCTGAGTGGGGAGGCCAATGGCATGAAGGGTTTAATCTCAGGACCCCAAGACCCTGAGACCATGACTTGAGCTCACATCATATGCAACTAATTGAGCCACCCAGGTGCCCTTCTATATCTTGATCTTTAAAATAAAGTGATCTGGCTAAATGAAACACAAAATTATGTTACATATAAAGCTTCAATTTTTTTCTTGGTGAAAACAAAGAAATTTGGTATCTTGTTAAGAGTAATTATTATCATTTTTGTTAGATTAATATTTAGTTTAAAATATGTTTCTGTATTAATATATAGTTATATAATTACATTCTATTAATAAGAACCCAAAGTAACAATAGCCTCAATTTTGAAAACCAAATTTCCCATGAAGTTGTATTCAAAATAGCAAAACTTTAAATCATAAAAGAAAACAAAACATAATTACTTTGTGTTAGCTGTTATAAACTCCCTTAGTATATTCTGACTAAATTTATTTGAGGAAGAGTTATGTTATGCTTGTACATGATATCCATTTTTCCAAGCAATTTACTACTCACACAAAATAACCTGGCAAAAGAGCAAGAGCTACAGTATATTGGAAAGACCAATGGAGATTGAATAGAAAGCGGAGAATTTAAGTGTAGAATTTAACAATTGTATCAAATAACATAATATATAGTTTTCCTGGAACTAAGTCCCAGTTCCTCAGTCAAAAATATGAATAACTGATATTTCATCTATTGTTTTAGTGATGATTCAATCAGCTAATATTGAATAATATTAGATATAATAATATTAGAATAGTAAATCACAATAGAAATTTAAAATATATTTTTTCTTTGAGGAAATTTTATTTATTCAGATTCTAAATAATATTTGTATTCCAGAACTATTGCTATTTGCCCACTTAAAGCATGTATTTCTGAAAACATTTATTATAAATACTGCCCAAAAGTGTGCTATCACTTGCTATCAATTTTTTTTTTTTTTACATTTTGCTATTACTTGCCTTCACCGGCTTTCCAACCGTAGATGTTAACTTTTTCTTTTTAATATTTTATTTGACAGGGAGAAACACAGCTAGAGAGGGAACACAAACAGGGGGAGTGAGAACAGGCCCCTACCAAGCAGGGAGCCTGATGCGGGGATCAGTAGCTGGATTCTGGGATCATGACCTGAGCCGAAGGCAGAGCTTAATGCTTGAGCCATCCAGGTTAATTTAAATTGGTTGGATTTTATTTTCATTTAAGTATTGGCCTAGTAACTATTTACATTATTAATTAGAGTATTAGAGATATGTATCTTAGGATGATGATGATCTTTGATTAAAATAAAGCCTGTTTCACAGATCAGTGGAAATTAGGGAATTTCTGGTTCTTTTCCAAAGTTTCATCTGAGTAAAGGTGAGTTTTGATAGGCAAAACGGTGTTTCCAGGGAGGGCCTGGCATGATCCTCAGGTCTCATCTATTAGTCTGACCTCAATTACTTTTTCTGGCCTTTAGTTTTCATTACATGTATGTCACTTTGGTAAAGTTCTTTGATTTCTTCCATGAGATCTCTTTGAGTCTAGTGGTTCTCTATGTTATGTTATGTTTGGTTTACATTATGCTTATGTTATGTTTTCTTATGTATAAGGAAACATTCTATAGTTTCTGTTCTATGCTGGTTCACAGAACTCTACAAGGCAAAGATCATCACCTCCTACTGGTGAAACACGGGTGTAAAGGAATCATCCCTTTACCAAGATATATTCCAGAAATTCTATGCATCTATTCAAGGACCTGTACTAATACCACATGGCCATTTCTTGGTGGAATCTTGGAGCTTTGTAAACACACACAGAAGCCCGTCTGTTTTGAATCCTTCAAAAATATCTGGAGATTAAGTCACTGCTTTCCCTTAGAATTTAACACCTTAAAATAGCAGACATAATCCTTCTTTACATGGAACATCAATGTCTAACTGCATTTGCTTTCCTAATGACCCCTTTCCTTTCTTCCTACCTATGCAGTCTGTCTAGTATCTGGAATTCCAGATGAAATGTCATGTGGTTTAGGTCGGCTTCTTTAGATGCAAAGCCTGTGATAACAATTTTTTTTTTCATCTACTGAAGTGATTATTTAAGGAAGTGTACTGAGAACAATGTGAAGGATAAAGTGGTGGCAGGGGAATGGAGGGGAATGCAAAGCAAACAAGCATGTGACTCCTCTAACTTTAGTCTAATTCCACAAAGAGGTTCTAGAACAAAAATTACACAGCATGTTTATCCTACCTTAGAGCCAGGTTATTTGTTGAGGTCTACCGTAAGAACAAGTTAGTCTCCATCTGTTAGAGGAGAGCGGCAATGCTCCTAAGAAAGCACAGCTCTTAGCAACCAAATATTTTAGCAGCTGGGGAAGTGGATGCACCAACCCTCAAAGGGGCTGTCAGTCTCCACTGCAGCATAGCTAATTATTGTTATCCACCTCTTTACCTGAGTTCCCCCAAAGAAAGACCCTAACATAGAGAGTTAGGTGCAGAAAATGTGTTTGGGAAGTGATCCCAGAAAGCACCTATGACTGCTATCACAAGAAAGGGTAACACAAGTTAAGTACCCCTAGTAGTCCTTGAATTCCAGACAATGTTTTCACTGTCCTGGTTATGCAGAAGTAATCTTAGTATATCAAGTAAATAATGTTCAATTAACCCTTCTAAGATAAGGTATCCTTTCTTTGGATCCTGACCTATCAGTGTGAGAAGCCCACAGTGAAGAGGAAGGTGTTATAATGTTTCACATACTGGAGACCCTGTGTTCTCTGGTGAAAGTATTCTCCCCCTGGACATGAGGCTCTCTAATTCCATAAACTAAATATTGTGTAGATGAAAACCTTAATTCCCCAAATAGATTAAGAAAATGGTGAAGACAAGGAGCATTTCTACTTCTACTTTTTGGTTCTCAAGATCTTGTATTTTAGTTACTGGAAACAAATCGGCAACAGCATGGGTACTTGTTGATTTAACAGGGTACCCCATTTCCACGTCATATATTCATCAAAGAGACACTTTTTATGGGCTTTTAAAAGTGCTACCTCAACGACACATCAGGTCAGCAGCCGAGTAATATAGGCAGAAAGAATTGATCCCGTGATCATGTGCCCTTCATTGTTTTGCCTTCATTATAAAGTGATCCTCTGGGTCTGAGGCCATGTTATGTGTGACCCTGTGCTCCCAAGTCCTCAGAGAATAAATAGTATTGGCAAAGTGAATGTGAACAGTCTAGGCAAATTTATTTCCAGAATATGTGACAATCCCAGTAAATACAAATTGTTACTCATCTCTCTTTCAAGAAAGAAAGAATCCAAAATAACCAACTTGCCACATATAGCTGGTTGATTCTCCTGAAAGATAATAATATATTTCTCAATAGATTATAATTGGATTTCATAGAGCTACAGAATAATACTTCCTTTTTTAAAAGATTTTTTTTAAATTTATTTGAGAGAGTGAAAGCATGCATGATGGCTGGGGTAGGAGCAGAGAGGGAGAGTAAAGGAGGTGGAAAGAATTTCAAGCAGACTCAGCACTGAATACAGAGTCTGATACAGTTTCAATCTCAGGACCCTGAGATAATGACCTAAGCCTAAACCAAGAGTCAGCCACTTAACTGACTATGCCACACAGGTGCCCTCAGAATAATACTTCTTTATTCAATAATTATGTAGTTTGATATTTAAATATTCATACATTATGATGATACAGAATATATGGAGATGTGGCTATGTTCAGATTTAATTAAGAATGAGTGTTGAGGAAAGTATTTCTTCCTGATCAAGATAATCACACACTTTCCTACTTTATATTTTTTAGGCTTTTACTTATTTGTTTGTTTGCTTATTTATTTATTTATTTACTTTTTATTTAAATTCCCATTAACAGTGTAATATTAGTTTCAGGTGTACAATTTAGTGATTCAACACTTACACACCTCATGCTCATCACAAGTGTCCTCCTTAAACCCATCACCTATTTAGCCCATCCCCCACCTGCCTCTCTTCTGGTAAACATCATTTTTTTCTCAAATATTAACAGTTTGTTTCTTGGTTTGTCTCTCTCTTTTTTTTTTTGTCTCCCTATGATCCTTTGTTTTGTTTCTTAAATTCCACATATACAGGCACAGGGAAGAGATGGTTAAAATCACCCACCATCAGGGAAATCATAATCAAAGCTACAATGAGATATAACTTCACATCTGTCAGAATGGCTAAAAATCAACAACACAAGAAACAGCAGGTGTTGGTGAGGATGTGAAGAAAGGCGAACCCTCCTCCACTGGTTTTAAGAATGCAAACTGATACAGTCACTGTGGAAAACATGGAGTTTCCTCAAAAATTAAAAAATAGAACTATCCTATGACTCAACAATTGCACTATTAAGTATTTATCCAAAGAATGCTTTTCCACTTTTAATGGAACCATTTATTTGCAATGTATTTGCTTTCAGATTGTTTTATTCTAGGGGGAGTGTTTTGATTTATGTCATAAAACATTGCCAAATAGAATAAGCATACTCATATTAAAAGTAATTTGAAATTAATTATTTTTATAAAGACTGGAAAAGTCATACATAATTTGAAAAACTTCCCAAAGTTGTTTAAAAAATTATCTCCTTCCAAAAAAGCAGAAGAACATGACAAAGAAAAATATTTGTAAGTCTATAAGCTTCCAGTTAGAAGACAAATAAGTTCTGGGGATATAATGTACAGTATGATGACGATTCTTAACAATATTGTACTGTATATTTGAAAGTTGCTGAGAGAGCAGATTTTAAAAGCTCTCACCACATACAAAAATAATTGTAACTAGGTAAAATGTTAGATGTGCCAACTCAAATTATGGTAGCATCATTTAACAATGCATGCATATATCAAATTATCACATTGCATATCTTAAACTTACATGATCTTGCATGTCAATTATATCTCAGTAAACCTGGGGAAAAAAGAAAACAAGATAGCCTTAAATTTTATGTGAAATTCTATGAAAAAATCACAAGTTTGTAAATAAGTTACTGGAAAATTTCCTTTTGTGAACAATTAATTTTGTTTTACATCCAGAGCATGTAGGATACTCTTGGTTGGTAGGATGCTGTTGGCTGGAGAATACAAGGCTGAGTGGATCTAGCTTTCTCTCCTTCTCTCCGCCATTGGTATTCACAGCAGGGTTAGGTTAATAATTGCATATGGGGATAGCCAGCCATCAGGAAATATCTAAGCTTCCTGCCTGGAGAAATGGACAGAAGTTTTCCTTATGACTTGGACTCTCATTTTCTCATTATAACAGACTTACTGAGTCCACTGATAAAGAAAGAGGAAGAAAAAAGAAAGAAAGAAAGAAAGAAGAAAGAAAGAAAGAGAAAGAAAGAAAAAGAGGAAAGAAAGAAAGAGGAAGGAAGGGAGGGAGGGAGGGAGGGAGGGAGGGAGGGAGGAAGGAAGGGGCTTTTATTATTACTAAACTTATGTCAATCTTGGAGATAAATCATTTAATTTTAAATATAGTTGTTTTGTTTAAAGTAAAAATATTAAAATAGAATGACCAGCATACACAATATATTATTTATGTGATTTTTCCCTGTGTTGTTAGTAGAGATGTTAAAAGAAGATAAGAAGACCTGACAGGTCCGGAAGCAAGGCAGCATGGAGGCCCAGGCGGAAGCCATTCCGTCTCTGGCTCACAGCAGGCTGGAGACTGGCAGCTCTAACAAGAAAACAAGAATATATTGCACAAAATGCTGGCAAGGGCAAACAACCAGAACTGATCCTGGCAGCCTATCCTTAATTTGAAAATGGCATATGCTGATATCCTTTGGCCAGCTCACACATGACCGATGTCTTTTAACCAGGTCAGACAAACACAACATGAAAGACACAATTTTTTTGATTGCACTAGACTCTGGCCTGCATTCTCAAACAGAAAGTCCATTTCATCAGGAGGCCATTTCCCTACTCTTACGGTAGGATCCTCCCCTTTTCTGCATTTGTGCATGTTGTTACTGATTTTGTTATCATTTTAAGAACCCTCCTTTCCATGATGAAACATTTTTACATAACTTTTAAGATCATTTATATGGTTTTAAAATTGGTGTTGATTTAATTTCTTCTTTTCTTTTTCATTCTTCTTTCTTTCCATAATAATATTTTCTTGAGTGCCTAGGCATAGTGTTTGGGAATCATAGGTGACAATAGGATGGGATCTCTGTGTCTGCAAAACTTAAAACCTACTATATCAGAAAGGAAGAAAGATAATTAAAATACAGTGAAATCTGTTCTATGGTAAGACAATTCAGGGATGCTATTGACATGCATCAGGGGAGGACCACCTGTGGACCACCTGTGTAGACACTGGGAAGTTTTCCAGAGGAAGTGACTTCTTCAGTGTCTGATTGTTATATCAACATTGGCCAGATGAATGTGGGAAAGAAGGGAGAATTCTAGGAAGAAAGAACAACAAACACAAAACATGGGGGTCATGAAAAAGCACCTATCCACATAGATTATTCAGAAACAAGAAGAAACACAAAAAGTTCAGGCTAGAATATAGAGAGATGAAATTTACCTCTCTTCTAAGGGTGGATCCCCTTATAAGTAATGTCAAAACATGAATCTTTTTTAACTTGTAGGATGACATTACTATTATTTTAGTTTGAGAGACAGTATACAAACAATAAACTCCAGTACAGTGCTGGAGTCTTGGTATTAGACATGTTGCTGTATACAGTGTCCTCACACTTAGTTTATTCAACTGAAATGTTAATAAGAGTCTTAAAGGCCTCACAAGCATTGTTTTGAAGACTGCATTAGTAAATACATGTAAAGGACTTAATGTTAAATAAATGATAGTTGTTATTTTTATAACTTACTACAGTACCATTACTCTGGTTTTATTAAGCAAAATGCAGACAAAAAGGTATATGAATAGGACTGTGAAAAATGTAAGAAGTTAGTACAGTAGTCTAGCAATAAGTGATATAAAGCTAAATTAATATATAGACAGAGGGGAAAGAAAGAAGTAGGTAGTTTTCAGAGGCATAGCACAACAGAGGGAACAATACTCAGTGGCTGATTGGATACCAGGGTGAGGTAAAAGATATAGTAACAGATGATAAAGTTAACAAACAACATTTGAAGAAGATAACTATAGTGTCTAAAAGTGACAATGTGGAACATCAATAACATACAGGAACTTCTGCTAACAAGCCAGAAAAGAACAAGAAAACCAATGATGAAACTGACAAAATTAGGAAGAGGTAGTTTAAAAATGTGGCATATTTCATACTATTAAATTATCAAATTTAAGAAAGATGGAAAAAAACAACAGAAATGTGGAAAAGAGAAAACTTCATGCTCTGTCATTCAGATTTTAAAATAATACTACTTGATCAAAATCAGTACAAAATTCTACCCCTGGGTATAGAGCCCACTAAAATTCTGGAACAGGCCCATAAAGGAACATATATTGTGCTGTTCATCATAACATTAGCTGTTGGAGGGGAAAATGAGGCATAAAGTAATCAACTAGGTATTTCCTCTGATGAATTACTTTGTTGTACTCCAATGTTTCCCTCAATAACAATTTACTGCGTGATCCTCCTTGTTCCAATATGTAAGGGCAGCATATATATTCTATATACATATATAGAGAGTATATATATTCCTTATTATTGTGGTGTAGTTTTATTTCCTTCTTTTTTTTAAGGTTTTATTTATTTATTTGACAGAGAGAGAGATCACAAGTAGGCAGAGAGGCAGACAGAGAAGAGGAAGCAGGTTCCCTGCTGAACGAGAGAGCCCGATGGGAACCTTGATCCCAGGACCCTGACAGCATAACCAGAGCTGAAGGCAGAGGGTTTAACCCACTGAGCTACCCAGGAGCTCAGTTTTATTTCCTTCTGGTAGGAGAATTATAATGCTTTGTTCCATTAACAACTGACTAGGTTTGTGATTAGTTTTGGCCTAAGAAATAAGAGCGGAAGTGACAAGTCTGCCAATTCTAAGTGAAAACTTTAATAGCCATTTTGCAATTTTATCAGATTTCTGGGGTTGAACTTTTGGATTTTATTCCAGAATATAGAAGCTACATAGAGCAAAACTGTGAAAAGCCTGCATATTTTGAAGATCTTGCACAACAATGGGGGAACAAATAATACTCAAGTGTCATTTTAAGCCTTGAGTATCACTGTGATTACCTATTTGGTTATTGGTAGTTTCTAGCACTTAGAGAAACTCCTGAAGGTCAGAGAACATTTACTCATCTTTGTGTTTCTAGCAAATAATAATTCCTGGTACCATGTAGATATTCAGTGTATTTTAAAAGAATTTATATTATCCCAGAAACAGATTAGCTTTTCAGTAATAATCACCCTATGAAAAAGCAAACAGATAGTCAACAGTGTCACTCCTCAGTTCCTCTTGTAAACTATCTTTCTTCTCTTTTGACTCTTTTATTATGTTTCTGATGTTAAAAAAAAAATGACAAGTATAAGATGGCTATGGAGTGCTCCTTTCATGTGCAAACCAACCAACAGAGTCCATAGTAGCCAATTATCTGCTTAATCAAGCTCTTACAGGTTGTGCCACTATCCCTTTACCCAGTATGACCCCAGAGCCAGGTACCAGATAACTCAAGACAGCCTCTACACTCCAGAGCCCACTGAAATGATTCAAAATTAGACAACCTAGGCTGCTTACCCTGATTTCCCTTTGCCTTTACTATGGAAAGCCCAATAACAATCTCTTGCCCATGATTTTCTATTGCTCTTTCTGCCTCCTGACTGATCCTGGTGCTTCCCCATGTGGTCCTGTATGGCATGGTGTGCTCCTTCCTCTTGGAAACTGAGAGCAAAAACTAAAAAATAAATTTTCAAAAACAATTACCTTGTGGTCTGTGAGGGAACAATAAATAAAAATAAAAACCATACCTAAATAATAAACTCTACACTTTAAAACATATATATATATATATATGTGCTTGTGTGCATCTGCTTTTATTGCATGTATTCTATATAGCATCTTATGCTGAAAGGGTTTTTATAATACAAATAAATCAATGTATTACTCCTCTCTTCTATTAACCAATAACACCTTGTATACTTGTAAGAAACAGTTTTTAGGGCGCCTGGGTGGCTCAGTGGGTTAAGCCTCTGCCTTCGGCTCAGGTCATAATCTCAGGGTCCTGGGATCAGACCCGCGTAGGGCTCTCTGCTCGTGGGGAGCCTGCTTCCTCCTCTCTCTGCCTACCTCTCTGCCTACCTGTGATTTGTCTCTCTGTCAAATAAATACATGAAATATTTACAGAAAAAAAAAGAAAGAAAAGAAAAAGAAAAAAAACAGTTTCGAATATTACTAAATATATTAATTTATTCATTTTGTGATTTTCTTGGCCTTCTAAAATACCAATAAAAGCCATTTGAAAACCATTTCAAATAGGTGTTTAGACTTTTAAAAAAATAAACATATGGTGTCTTTCTATTGCAGGCATTCCTTTTTGTTTTTGTTCTTTTTAAAATTCTTCCATCTTTTTATTGTGGAATAGTTAACATAAAATTTATCATCCTAACCACTTTTAAGTATACAGTGATATTAGACATATTAATAATGTGCAACCATCAGCACCATCTATCTCTAGAACCCTTTTCATGTTGTAAAACTGAAACTTTGGTCTGATTAAACAAGGTTTCCCTCCTCCCAGATCCTGAAAAACATTATTTTACTTTATGTTTTCATAAATTTAACTACTGTAAGTACCCTATATAAGTGAAAAGTACAGTATTTGTTTTTTAATGACTGGCATTTTTCACTTAGTATAATGTTCTCAAGTTTCAATATAGTAGAATTTTCTCTTTTTTTCAGGTTGAATAATATTCTCCTGTATGTTTATTCTTTTTTTTTTTTTTTGCTTATTTATTCATTCTTCAATGAGTGCTTGGGCTATATTTAATATATATATATATATGACTTTAAAAACCCATAGGTTTCTTGGTAAAAATAAAGACAATCCTTTTATTTTCTAGAACTGTTATAAGCCTTTTATAAAAATAACTTACTAATAAGAATAAAGTAAATAGTTTTCAAACTCATTTTTTCAGTAGGTTACAATATGCCATTAAGGGTTCAGATGAGAATTGATGTCAACAATCAAGTTTCTATTATATATCTAAGTCTTTCCTAAGAGGAAAATAACTTCAGAAGCTTTTGTAATTCTGTCAAAACCTAGTTACATAAATTGATATCTCCACTTGAATGTCAAAGAGGCATATGTGTCTTAGCATGTCTTCATTTTAATCTTACTCCCAATTAACTAGCATTACCATTCATTATTGCATAGGCAAAACATTGAAACAATCCTTCTTTACCTTCTTTCTGCAGCAATATTTATACAATTCTAATATGTGTCTTTTTTACCAAAGTATATATTAGAAAAATTATCACAACTTCCTATGACATTTTCATATTTGTCTAGTCCACTGTCTTTTCACTGTTTTCCTTTCTTCTGAACTAAATCATTGCAATAATTTCTATCCCATCTCTATAGCATATTTCCCATAGAGGAAGTATGAGCAAATTACAACACTACCTAACCTACCAAAAATTGTAAAAAATCTAAACTCCTCACCAGAAAATACTAGTCCTTGCACAAATATCCCCTGCTTATTATCTTATTACACTCATCTCCCTTCTATGTGCCTTGGCAGGGCTGCGGTAGTACTGATAGCTCCTTGAAGCAAGAAAACTTGAAGTAAAATCAGCAACCATAGTATAGATTAAGCAATGTTGTTGAAATGCCAGGCTGAAGTTTCCTTGTCAATTTCCTGTGCATCCTCAAGCAATCTCTAAGAAATGTTCTGATTATACCTGAACAGAAATGATATTTTGCATGTGAAATCAATTGTGAATGTTCAATACTTTTTAATTCCTCATCTCTAGGGTTCCCTTGACTTTCATATCAAGTGTCAAACTTAACCAACTCAAATGTCAGCATTTCTTAAATAAGTAAGAATCATATATTATATAGGGATCCTTATGTATTCAGTGACTATAATGGAAGAGAAAAAGAAAAGCCTATTTTCCAGGCTGGGGATGGATGGAGAAAGTATAGTTGCCATAGGTAACCAGA
The DNA here is from genome assembly GCA_004023965.1 of Spilogale gracilis. NCBI lineage: Eukaryota > Metazoa > Chordata > Mammalia > Carnivora > Mephitidae > Spilogale > Spilogale gracilis. The sequence goes on along the minus strand of PITA01009563.1, from coordinate 35,026 downwards.
AATTTGTATCAAGCCTCCCTCTTCCTGAATCAGATTCCCAAAGAGTCAAGGAGGAAAGGTGAATAGAATGAGGAAGGGATCCCACATTCATGGATTTTGTTTATTGGTCCCCTTTTAGGAATATTTTCTAGAATCATGAGTTTCCCAAGATACAGACCATAGTACCATATGCCAGAAACAAATCTGGTGATCAGAGAGACAAGACATCTGTAGAGACCAGAAGACTCAGGAGACAGTGACTGTTTCTTGATCCATCAATGCAATGCTTCCTCTTCTTTGATGACATGGATCACATAACCTTACTTGGCTCCATCTGCTTCCTTTTCATGCTGACATCACAAAGAACAGAGTGATTAAATGTTCCTTGCATATCTTTATAGTAGAATACATGTTAGAGTTTCTCACAATGTTTTGATATGAACAATTTATTTTGACATCTGTTCCCTGAACAAACAACTTGCATTCATTCTCAGGGAGGGAAATATATCTACCTACAATTTCAATATAACGATAGATTGAGAGAGTCTAAACCAAATATCAATTCAATATAAGTCTGTACTTGTTAAAGGAAAGTGAGATAATCTCCTCCAATTTTCTATCCATTTAATGATATTTTAGAGTTATAGAACACTAGAAAGCTTGTAAAGAATGGACAGCACATAAAAAAAAAAAATCATAGGGAAAGAAAACAACAGTGGCATTGAAAACAATTGGATGTTTTGAGATTTAATAGAGGTCAAACTAGAACTGAGCTTCCTTGAAAGCATAATGTAATGCAATCAGATGCAAGAAAATAAGTTTTCAAAAATCATTGCATATTTATATAAATCTAACTTTCTCTGCTTTTTCTGGTCAAAATAAGAAAATAGACCTTAGGCTCTTCATCTGTGCTTCCAGTTTCGTTTTTTTGTTGTTGTTGTTTTGTTTTGTTGGCTTTTCTATCTTTATCTTGTGTTTGTTTACTTTTTGCTTCAATAGATTTTATATACTCTAGAAAATGGGTTCATGTGCCTATGAAATTTGGAAAGTTAATAGAAATTTTATGAAACTTTAAAATATGACTATTTCCATTTTAAATATGACAGAAATCTAATACTGACTTATTTTAATTATACTTTTATTGGCTTGCATTGTCAGATATGTCATGACTGAAGTCAGCAATGATAATAATTGAAAATGTCAGTGCTTGTGTTTGTTTGGGACCAATTAATCAATGGAAAAAAGTAAGGTACCACTTTTACATGACAATATGAGTTAACATATTGGTGATGTGTCATTGAGAGAGAGACTACCCTGAAGTTTATTAAACCAATAATTTTTTCTTGAAGATTGATGAATCTATAGCTATGATTATGTACTGCTCAATTAATAGGAATAGATTTATTGAATAGAGAACATTGTGCATTCTGTACATAACCTAAAATAAACTATTTTGAGTAAGTTACTCAAATGATATATTAACAGTTTGAAGATGAATGAGATATTATGAATAACTAGGTTAAGTTTATGGAAAAAATAGGTGTTTGTGTGTGTGTGTGTGTGTGTGTGTGTGTGTGTTTGAGTTGCAGTGACAGAAGAATGTAAAAGAAGAGAGAGGTTCCCTTATATACAAGCCTGCCTGAAGATCTAAATTCTATATTAAATGCTATCAAAATAACATGATTGACTACTCAAGTCTCATCATTTTCAAATAAGAACAGTGTTCATCAAAACACAGGTTGTTTTTTCTTTCTTTTTTTTCTTTCTTTCTTTCTTTCTTTCTTTCTTTCTTTCTTTCTTTCTCTTCCTTCTTTCTTTCTGACAATATAATGGATTAATAGACAAAATATAGTTTTATGAGAAGTTATTGAGTTAAAAGGAAATTGAAAACAATGTGATTTCTTCAATTTATTTCTTGAAATGTATTTGAATGATACTAATCAGCAATATGTCTCTTCAACTGGTGATACTAATCACCAATATGTCTCTTCAATGACATTTAATGTAACCAGATATTTAAGAACTATGTAAAATAGGTTAATATTTACTGACAAAGTTCAAAGCAGCAATTTTCCTTCAGTTAATAATAATTTATTACTGTTAATTGGTTAATAATAATTTATTACTGTTGTTTTATCAGAGTTATAATTGGATTTTCTTCCATTTGTTACTCAAAAATTCACACTTAAATTGTGTATATATGAAATATGTAAATAACTGTATTTCAAATATGATTTTTTTTGGAAATTGCCATCTGATTCAGTATGAAACACATTCAAAAGTTTGTGCTTCATTTTCCTTCTCTGTTATTATAATAGCAAGCAAAATGTGTTTTTTTGCTGAACTACATATGATCGCCTCAAAATCTGTGCCAGGTCACCCCAGTGTACTTAGACATAGAGCCATGTTATAGTTATGTGTTTCCATGTATAAGTTTAAAAACATGGTCTAGTTGAGGAAAATAAAATCTTAGATCAATAGACATCTGAATGAGAAAAAAATTCACTTCAGAACAGTAGGGTAAGCATTTCTACATTTTATTCAATAATTTCAATCTATCATTGTAACTTCTATTCTTAGGTGAAAGTAACTCACTATGATGTGAATATAGACATATTTCACTGTTAATAGTAGGGTAAACAAATTATTAAACATCTGTCAACTTTCACATCTGTGAGCAGGAAACAGGAGCATATTGAAAATCCTGTGGTATTTTTAATTTAGGAAGAAAGAAATTTTAAGGTTTCAAAGTAAATTTTTTTTAAAGATTTTATTTATTTATTTGACAGAGAGAGAGAGATCACAGTAGGCAGAGAGGTAGGCAGAGAGAGAGGGGGAAGCAGGCTCCCTGCTAAGCAGAGAGCCCCACGTGGGCCTCGATCCCAGGATCCTGGGATCATGACCTGAGTGGAAGGCAGAGGCTTTAACCCACTGAGCCACCCAGGCACCCTCAAAGTAAAATTTTGAACTATATATATATATACTACATCCCACTATTAACTTTTTGCCTAAATTTCAACTAATCAAATCTGATTGCAGTTTCTTTTTATTCAATCTTTTAATTAGATGGTAGAGAGAAATTTATTTTTTTTTTAAGATTTTATTTATTTGACAGAGGAAAACACAGCCAGAGAGGGAACACAAGCAGGAGGCATGAGAGAGGGAGAAGCAGGCTTCTCGCCTAGCAGGGAGCCCGATGTGGGACTCCATCCCAGGTCTCCGGGATCATGACGTGAGCCGAAGGCAGTCGCTTAACCAACTGAGCCACCCAGGTGCCCTGGTAAAAAGAAATTTAAATGAGTTTTTTTTTTTCTGTTTCTCTTAGTCAATTTATCTCTTTTTATTAATCTATATCATCTGTAGATTGGTAAGAGAGTATGCTGTAAGGTATAAAAGCACTTTTCTAAAAACAGTCTCCCTAGCTTCTTCAAATCCTCAACACTACCATTAACTTAGCTGTCTAACTTTGTGTGCATTAATTCACTTCTCTGAAAAAATAGTTACATCAACTCTTACTTTAAAAATGAATATTATTCTGGGGCATCTGAGTGGCTCAGTTGTTTAGTCTCTTGCCTTTGGCTCAGGTCATGATCCCGGAGTCCTGGGATCGAACCTCACATCTGGCTTCCTGCTTGAGGGGGAAGCCTGCTTCTCTCTCACACACTCCCCCTCTCCTTCTGTGTTTCTCTCTGTCAAATAAATAATAAAATAAATAAAATAATAAAAATGAATATGACTCTAATGTTGAACTGACTTCTGAAAGCACTTAAACCATTAACCGGGCACAGGAAAAGCACTATGGAATTGTTAGATCTTGGTATTTGCGCTATGGATAAAACTCTGTTTGCCCAACACAAAGGTTCAGCATCTAGCAGAGTAGAGGAGGCCTCAAAATTCCATTGAATTCCTTCACCATCAGGGTCACATTCTCCTTTGCTTGTTGTCATGTCTAAGACCTCTTTTGTAACTGAAATGAACTCTATATTAAAACTATGTCTAAGAATATGCATGCTGCTCAAAGACTGTAACACTTAAAAACTATATGAAGAAAAAAAATTTATCCCATCAATTTTTCATGTCAGCACAAAGCTACATAATGTTGTATATGTATTTATACTTTGAGAAGCTAATCTTCACAGCTCTATGACTAATAATCTGTTATCATTTGCATCTGAAATTATGCTGCATTTGTCAGTTGATACTTTTTTTAGTTTACCTTTTGAATTTGACAGAAAGAAATGAACAAGCTAATTTTCTATAATGAGTTTGTTATGAAAATGATTAGGACAAAAAGTTGAAATGGAAAAAAAGTTGAGGTGATTATTCTTATTGATGGATACAGTGAACTCTGAAATACATACCCCATGAAACCTAAGGCAAGGTTTTATTTTGGTTGTGAGAATGTTAATCAATTGCTTAATTGATTTTAGTATGTTAAAAGTTTCAATTTATTTATAAATCTGGAGGAAGACACCCATATAATATTAATACATGGCTCCTAAATAATCTTTATTTCAAGGATATTATCTCCAAGTATATTTTGCCTTTTCCCTTTCTTAACTTCCAAAGCATTAGTGGTCACTGACAAAAATTTTTATTTTCATTAGAGATTGATATCCAATTAATAGATAAGTAGATATATTTCCTTAGGTAAGAGTTTCCTTTGGCAGAGGGGAAATTAAAACAAACTTTAGATAAACATAATCATGGAGTTTATAAGGAAAATAATTTTAGCTATTTATAAAATGGAAAATGTGATCTTTATCAGTGAAAAATTATTCATTTTATATGGTAACATTAAACCTTAAAATATATGATTGGGTGTTTTGTTTTGTTTTTTTGTTTTGCTTTGACAAGGTATATATAAAGCATTTAGTTGTTTATTTTTTGCTTTAATAAGACATATATAAATCAATGGACTAGAGGAAGGATATTCAAAGACATTCCAGAAGAGAGGAAAAAGATGACTAAATTTTAGGAATACTTATATCAAAGATAAATGATGTTTAGGTTATTCTAATTGGTGAAGATAACTCATCAGAATTATTTAATTTTCCTTTTCATATTTGGTCAAATGTTATTCTCTGTCTCCACAAAAACCCAAAGTGGAGACTGACCTAAAGTGAAGTTCCTATGATTAATTTTGGCTTGACACAGTCTTTCTCAAACCAATTATTACTGAGATATTGTTATTATACCCTAATGTGTTGATATTATTACCATAGATGCAATATTTTGTGACTATCTCATGGTTCCTTGAATTGTTCAGTAATATTTTAGCATATATATTGTAAGACTCTAGGCACTGAAACAATGAAGACAACTAAGGTATAGCCTTTGTTTAAGGAGCTAACAATCTAGTAAGAAGACATTTATGTGAAAAATTGCAGCATAATGTAATAACAAGCTTTGAAATAGATATATGCCTCAGGTGTTAAAATTGCACAGTAAAGGAAACTCATTAGGTTCAGAGAAAAGTCAAAGATTTTATTCTATATGTCAGATTGGCATTATAGTGGTGTCAGAAAACTTGAAACAATTTAACCCAGGCAAAAAGCAGGCAAAAAATATTGCCATAAAAGATGAGAAGGAGCATATTGATTTTAAGAATTATAAACTCTGTAGTGTGCTGTGACTAACAGAGGATGGGAGTTGAGAGTGACAAGAGTTTAAACTAAAGCAGTTGGAGAATCACTGAGGTCTTGTGTGATGTGTTAATAAATTTGGTTATTACCCTGGGGGTAATAGGCAGTCAACAAGGATTTTAAGCAATCAAGAGATTTTTAATTTGTGTTTTAGAAAATAAAAATAAAATTATTAAAAGAATGCAAGATGGGTACAAACATTTTTTCTCCCTCTTATCCTTAACTTCACTGAAGAAAGAAAAAAAAAAGGGATTTCAAAATAAACAAATCAATTAATTAATTGCACCATTAGAAAAAAATGACAAAATATCACCAAGAAACTATAGTTTTGAGTGATTTCTAAAAGACAGAAGACTCATGGGAATAATTTTATGTAGAATAAAATTAGAAGAAGCTACAGAACAAGATGACTGCAAGTAACCATGAGGATGCTTTGAGTTGACTCAACCTATAAGAAAAGTTGCACATTTAAGGATTATCCACTGGGAAGAACATCAAGACCAGATAGCACTCCCTCCTTGCATCCTGGTGGTTGAAAATAGCAGGTAGTATTAGTATTTGTATCCAGATCCTAAAGCTGTGTGTTGGATATAAATTATGGAGATGTGAGCATTTTCTAACATTCAGCACCCCACTTTTTCTACCCTAGTGGGGACAAGTTGTTCTAAAAAAACAGAAATTACAACAAATAAAACCTGAGAGAAAATTTCAAATACAAACAAACAGAATTATGGATCTTCCAATATTTAGAAGGAAGGCAAAACAGTGAAAGAAAAGTAACCCATAAGTATAGAAAGTATTTTGAAACATTGCTCAGTGAATTTTTAGTTCAAATAATTGATTGTGATTGTGATTGTTATTTGCTCTGCACTTCTCAAGCTATTAAACAATAAGGATAAGGTGCATATTACTTCAGCAGAGGAAAAATAAATCACTAAAAATTTTTTACTTTTAAAATAAATGGTAAGAAAGGGGAACTTTAAAAATAATCTTAGGTTTAAGGAAGGGAAAAATAGAGGATTCAGAAATTTGTTTCTTAGAGGAGTCACGTGGGGTGTGTAATAAAGGAAATGTCTGTTAGACATGGAGTAGAGGTGTTATTTTGCCTGGAGTAAAGATGGAAGAATCTACAGAATTTAGAATTTAGAATTTAGAAGCTTTAGGAATGTACTAATGCATTTGTTAAAGTCAGAGAAGAGACCAAGGATTCCAATCCTTTATAATCTTGTTCAAATAAACAAAATCTAAAAAAAAAAAAAACCAAACCAAAAAAAAAACCCAAAAAAACAAAAAACAAACAAACAAAAAAACCTTAAGAAATGTCCTTGCTCAAGGCGGAAAAAAAAAGTTCTTGCTTTTTATAGAAAAAAGATATTTTGAGAATTTGAATCTTGAGGTAGGCTCTGCCTGATGGTCCACTTTAACTGTGAGAGCTGAATAGCAACACAACGCAGGTCAAAAAGACCATAAATAGTGGCATGATGAGATGAGAGAAAGCCTACACAATACCTCTTGTTCTCCAAGCCAGGCACAGAATGTGTGAAGTTGAATTTCTGCATATGTAAATCACAATACATAAACTTTATATTTGATTTGCTGACTTAAATTTGTTCATCCAATATGTTTTTTGGTGGATGTCAGATGACACTGGTGGTGTTACAGTTTAAATTGTCTTTGGAATTCTATTCCAACAAATTTACATCTTGATGTTAGGAAAATAACTCATTAAACAATCTTAGATTCAGTATTTCCTTCTGTAAAATGGAAAAAAATTATAGTGCTTACTTAGCTAATAAGGTTATTGAAGATGAATAAATATAATACATAATTGACCCTTGAACATGGGTTTGAATTATGTGGGTCCACTTACACATGGATTTTTTTCATAAATATAGTACAATTCTATAAATGTATTTTCTTTTCTTTATGATTTTCTTATTAACATTTTCTTTTCCCAAGCTTGTTCTATTATGAAAATACGGTCTTATTCTTATGATTTCATGATTTTTAAAAAATCATCTATTTATGTTATCAGTAAGCCTTCTAGTCAACAGTAGGTGTTTAGTAGTTGAGTTTGGGGGAAGTAAAAAATTATACATGGATATTTGACTCCATGAAGGTTTGGTGCCTCTAGCCCTAATGCTGTTCAAGTGTCAACTGTAAACCATAATAACTATTGATATATAAATTGGAATACAATGAAGTTTCATATAATGTCTGGGAAATAAAATGTGGATGTTGGAGAAGATATGATTATATAAGCCAGCACTACTCTTAGAAGTCAGAGGAGTCAGAAATGTAAAGCACATATGTAAATAAACATTTTCTAATAGCCACATTAAAAACAGTAAGAAGTAAATTGTGAAAAAAATAATAAATTTTTGTTTGCTTTGTCTTTGAAGTTGAGTAGGTATTTTACAATTACAGTACATCTCAGACACTTACCAAGTGCTCATTAGACACATGAGACCAGTGATTATCATATTGTACAGATTTGACTAGACATGATAGGATAATATTCCCTCTATCTGGCACACACATAGCAAGTGAATAGCTTGCTTTTCCAAGCATTGAGATCAGTTCCATTTCTAGCAAATACCAGCTCCTCAAAGCCATGTTTTGTATGTATAAATGAATAACAAAAGAAATTCACGACAAAGGTGAATCAGTAATAAAATACAAGAATATAGAATATCAAGAAATGGCAAATCCATTGGTATGGTACCGTTAAATATATATGGTAAAAGAATAGGCACCAAGGTTAGATACATTACAAAGAAAATAAAAGGTTTTATATGTCATGATAAGCAGTATGAATCTTATCCTTAAACTTTGGGAGAATATGCAATAGGGAATTTTGTATTAGGACTATTCTAAGACACAGAACCAATAGAAGATTATACACACACATACACACACACACATACACACAATTATATATATATATATATATATATATATGTATGTATAAAATCTGTGTCGCATTTATATGTATATGTACACATGAGAGAGAAAAAAAGGGAAAGGGGAAGATAGTTTTCAAGAAATTGGCTCATACAATTGTGGAGTGTGCCAAATTCAAAATCTTAAAGGTGGGCTAGTGACTGGAGAGTTGATATTACCTCTGAATTGGAGAATACATTGTGGAAAGAGAACTGGATTTGATTCATTAACTTGTTTATCAAAAACAAGCATAGAAATGAAAGCTATTATATAAATTTACATTGCAGGCTACTAATATTTTACAGAGCCTCTATAATTCATTGTTTTTAAATTGCAGATAGGGTAATTGTGATACATAGAAAATTCTAAGATCAAAATCATCAAGGTAGCATATATATATCACCAAATACAGAAATCTTGCTAAATGTTAGGATTATATTAATTTGGATTATGTGAGTAATTATACCATTCCTTTCATTACTGGAGATGTGTTTTTAAATTATATTTGCTTAATTTTATTTTGACAAGAGCTTGTCTCTTTGCCTAACATAAATCAAATCACTTGCTGCATGTAAGATCTCGATCACTACAATGCATTTGCAGTTTCCAGAAAGAAGTTATGGCAGAATTCATATTCCACTACATAATTTTAAAATAAGTTTATTAATTTAACTGTAAGGATTCAGTCTAGCCTGTGAGATAATATAATGAGCCTGAAGCTAGTAATGATTTATTTTTTGCTCACAACTTAAATAATATTAACAAATTTCTAGCTTGAAAAAAGTGTCAAAAAATAAAGTCCTATTAAAACATAAACAATTGATGGGGTGCCTGGTTGGTTCAGTTCAGTTGGTTAAGTGACTGCCTTTGGCTCAGGTCATGATCCTGGAGACCCTGGATAGAGCCCCACATTGGGCTCCCTGCTGGGTGGAAAGCCTGCTTCTCCCTCTCTCACCCCCGTTCCCTCTCTCGCTGTGCTTCTCTCTGTCAAATAAATAAATAAATAAATAAATAAACAAACAAACAATTGATATTTAAAAATGAAATTCAAACAAATATTTAATAAAGATTCCACTAAATTTGTTAATAAAAATTCATTCCTTCTGCAATTGAAATAGTGACTAACAGTTTATTAACTATGCCCTGGGATTAATTGAAGTACTTCTAGAAAATGTATTAATTTTTTCAGGCCTCTTGGGTACCATTTGGCAAATTCCTACTTTAGTGTATTAAGTGGTTTCTAAATTGTAACAGTACTTACTTGCCTCTTATATTAACCCTGAACTTTTCAACTATTAAAGATAAATTTAGCCTAGGGTATTTTAAATTGAAATATCAAATAAGAGGCTAATGATGGCCAGAGGTTGATGGATCTCTGAGAGTCAGCAGGCTTTGCCTTTCCTGATAACTCAGACAGGGTGTATTATCAAGCCACCATGGAGGTGATTAGAAACAGTGCTTCACTGGCACATAAAGAAGATTTGCTTTTTACCCTATTCTCTGCCCCAAGCCTTCAATAGCATGCAATCTGCTACCCACACATTTTCTTCTCTTTTCTTTTCTTTTTTCTTTTCTTTTTTTTTTTAAGATTTTATTTATTTATTTGACAGAGAGAAACACAGCTAGAGAGGAAACAATAGCAGAGGGAGTGAGAGAGGGAGAAGCAGGCTTCCCACTGAACAGGGAGACTGATGTGGGGCTCAGTCCCAGTACTCCTGGGTCATGACCTGAGCCAAAAGCAGACACTTAACAACTGAGCCACCCAGGCGCCCCTACTACCTACACATTTTCTACAAAGTACTTACCTTGAAACACTTTTATCTTTTCTCTACAATGTATTTTATTTTTTAAAATTTTTCTCTCTTTTAAATATGGCATTTTACAATAATATGTTCTAAACTTTAAATAATTTCTGATAGGTCAATATGAAGGCAACTTTGAAGAACTCCCCATCTCAGTCCCCACCACATTTTTTTTTCAAGATTTTATTTATTTGACAGAGCAAAACACAGCTAGAGAGGGAACACAAGCAAAGAGAGTCAAGCAGGGAGCCCAATTAGGGGCTCCATCTGGGGACCCTGGGATCATGACCTGAGACAAAGGCAGATACTTAACGACTGAGCCACCCCAGGTGCCCCCACCACTACATTTTCTAAACACATTCACTGTTGTCCAGTTAGTGTATATTCCTCCAAATCACTTCCTACACACCCAGGGCATATCATATACGTGCATGCATTTAAAATACATATCATATGCATATGCACTTTAGGAAACATACATTATTGAGGCATATGATATGTGTGAGTTTATATAAATATATATCATAAATTCTGTGTTTGTCCATACAACAGAATGGCCTATCTGATAGCACATAGGCATCTCATTCAATCTTTTTAACCAAGGAAAGGGTTTCATGAAGATAAACCGCATTTTTTTTTCAGTACCTTATGGATGGACATTTAGATCAGCTGGATTCGTTTGGATAAAGCTTAAATAAATAAGCAATAAGAATAATATCTCAAATGACAAAAGATGTGGAGGTTGTATGTTTTCAAGGATGATTAAACCAGGAGCACTGTGACATCGTAAAATTACTTTCCATATCTGTGCCAAGCTATCTTCACCATTTTAACATTTTCATTTATGATTACAAAATAATGCTTAAGCCTGCTAACACCTCCTCCTGCAGCCATATTCATAGGTAGAAAACAGCAAGTCGGGGCGCCTGATTGGCTCAGTTGATTAAGCGACTGCCTTTGGCTCAGGTCATGATCCCGGAGACCCCGGGATCTAGTCCCACGTTGGGCTCCCTGCTCGGCAGGAAGCCTGCTTCTCGCTCTCTCACTCCCCCTGCTTGTGTTCCCTCTCTGGCTATGTTTCTCTCTGTCAAATAAATAAAATCTTAAAAAAAAAAAAAGAAAACAGCAAGTCATTTATACATGACCAACATTCATCTCAAGTACAGCTTCCTGAAACATTGTAATGGTTAATTTTTTGTGTCATCTTGAGGACTACAGGAAGCCCAAAAATTTGGTAAAATATTAGTGGTTCTGTCTGTGAGTGTGTCTCACAAAGAGGTTAGCATTTGCATTAGTATGATTATGACCTGTCAAAGTAGGTTTGTCAATGGAAACAAAATACCAGAAAAATGGGCATATGGGAAGTCTCTATAACTTACCTTCAGTCTCTATAACTTACCTGAACCTGCTCTAAAAAAATAAAGTCTTAAAATAGCACAGAAGGAACAAGAAAGAAAGAAAGAAGTAAAATAAAGAAAGAAGTAAAAGAAAGAAAGAAGTGAAAGAAGGAAGGAAAGAAGAAAGAAGAACGAAAGAACGAACGAAAGAAAGAAAGAAAGAAAGAAAGAAAGAAAGAAAGAAAGAAAGAAAGAAAGAAAGAGAAAGAGAAAGAAAGAGAGAAAGAGAGGAAGGAAGGAGAGAGGGAAGGAGGGAGGAAGGCAGGCAGGCAGGCAAGCTATCAAGTCTGGGAGGAAACTTTAATGTATATTGATAACTGAAAAAAGTCAATTTGAAGTCTCCACACTGTATGATTCTAATTATATGACATTCTGGGAAAGGAAAAACTACAGAGGAAGTTAAAAAAAAAATCAATAGTTAACAGGGGTTCAGAATGAAGAAGAAAGGGATGGAGAGGTGTAACATAGGCGATTTTTAAGGTAATTAAACTATTCTGCATAATATGGTGTAGGATGCTGATAGTGGGAAAGCAGATAGCTCATGTGAGGGTCAGGGAGTATGAGGAAACTCTAGCTTTTGTTTATTTTTTTGTAGACCGTAAACTGGCTTAAAAACTAAGCATATTAATTTAAAATGAAAAAAAGAAAAGAAAATCATAATAAATAAGCATTTCTGAGAGCTGTTGTTAAAAACAGAAAACTTCTGGGAAATATGTTCTTGAAAGCATGGATTCAGAGAAGTAATGACATAATTAGGAAAAAATTGCAACTAATATACTGGAGCAAAATCTTTTTATTTTCTGAACAGCTAAAAAAAGAAAGAAAAAACATTCCCATTTTTTGAACATAAATACACCATGTAGAAGAGAGAGTGTTAAAAGGCATGGGTCAAGGTTTTCCCTTTCTCTTAGGACTCTTTCATATAAAGAGTCAAGAGGAGACAACATTGCTTGACTGCCAGCAAATTGTGATGGAAATACTGAAAGGAAACATAAATAAGAAGTAATACAGAAAACAACAAATACTAAGATTCTTAAGAAGCCAGTAATCTTTTGTTTCAATTATCAACAATTATCTTGGTAAAAAAAAAATCATTTATCTCCCAAAACCTAAAAGAAAACATATACACTATGTTTTATAAGAAAAATTTAAAGATTGATCATGAGAGATAGATTATAGATGATAGAGAGATAGAATAGATATAATGAGATATAAATATAGATACATATATAATATATGAATTGAAGATATATTAGCATAGCACAGAACCTTGAGAAGAAATTAGAATAAAACATAAATTAAGCTGCAGCCATCTAGGCAAACATAAGTAACTGGAGGGATCAATAGTATTCTGAAATGTAATTGTACTAACCTTCGTTAATACCTTCCTATGATAGATAAAGGGGTTATATAGATGAAGGAAAAGAATAGAAAAAATCTATACTGATTTCTTTAGAGCTTTTTGATCCTGTACCACATGAAATCATCCTTTAAAATCTAGGTAAATCTGCAGCTCCTGGGTGTCTCAGTCATTAAGCGTCTGCCTTTGGCTCAGGTCATGATCCTGGAGTCCTAGGATTGAGCCCGGCATCCAGCTCCTGGCTCACAGGGAAGCCTGTTTCTCCCTCTCTCACTGCCCCCCAACTTGTGTTCACTCTCTAGCTGTGTTTCTCTGTATTAAATAAATAAAATAAAATCCTTAAAAAAATTTTCTAGCTAAATCTGATCAGTGACCCTTGATAAGTGTACAAATTTTACTTCAATCCTTATAGTAGTTATCAATAAATCTGCCTCAGCATTAAGAGCCTAAATATATGAGGGAAAAAAAATTGGAATAGAATTATCTTTTAAAAAGAGCAAAAAAAGGGAACTCTAAATGAACTTTAATGTTTTGGGGAGAAAAATGATGTCTTCAAAAATTGGATAACATTCTACAGAGAGAAAGAGAGAAAAGAAAAAATATATAAAAATATAAATACAGGTGTGAAATTTTGGGGAAAAGAAAATATATAGTGATTTTTAATGGTTGATAGGTAACAAGAATTAATCACTACATCCATATTTATTAAAACTGTTCATTAGTTTGCATACTGAACAGACGTAATTCTTTTCACAATTCTTTTCACAATTCTTTTTTTAAAATACTTTATTTGTGAAAGAGAGACAGAGCACAAGTAGGGTGAAGGGCAGAGAGAGAAGCAGACTGCCCACAGAGCAGAGAGCCTGATGCAGAGCTCCATCCCAGGACCCTGAGATCATGAGCTCAGCTGAAGGCAGAAACTTAACCCACCCAGGTGTCCCCTCTAATTCAGAATTCTTAATCCATCATTATGAAATCCATTTATAAATTTCTGCACTAACATACATTAGTACATCATTTGCTCAAAATTTCACTTAAAGTAATATTTTAGCCCACTAGGGTTGACAAAAAGAATTTAATAATTTTATAATTCCATTATGACACAGAGTAATAAAATATAAAATATTGAAATAAAAATATGCATATTACAAAGGGGTCACCTATAATTTCATGAAACAAGACCTTACTTTCCTGTCTTACTTAGGCTCGGTTAATTCAGTTTGGGATACGGTGTGCATGTGTGTCTCAGTTTTCCTTGCTTACCTCCAGACAAGCCAACTGCACATATTTAATCACACTGGATAGTGGATCCTCAGCAATAAATCTTCATTGGACAAGTGGATCACCCAAAATAAATCATCTGTGGGTGAGTGAAACAACTTTGTTCAAACATCCATGGAAAAAGAGCTCATCCATCATAAATCAAAGATAGATAAGTAGATCAGCCTTGATTTACTACCTCTAACTGTACATATAGTTTTGCCTTACCTAAGATGTACCCTGATTTTTATAGTTTAGAAAAATTTGGAAGAGTTACTTCCCTAACATTGCCATTGAAAGTCTATTTTCCAGTAAAGTAATAGCACCATGAATGAAATAAAGAACAAAATGAGCTGCTAAATTTTATTCAGTTACATTAATTTAGCAATGTAGTATAATATTCTCCTACTGTTTTTATATTACTCTTTATGCATCACAAGTAAGTGAAACCATGTGAAAGAGAATACTTTCTCTACTTGGCTTATTTCATTCAGCATATTCTCTTCCAACCTGGTCCACGCTGCTACAAAATTTGGATATTCATCCTTTCTGATGGAGGTGTAATATTCCATTGTATATATGGGCCATATCTTCTTTATCCATTCATCTGTTGAAGGGCACCTTGGCTCTTTCCACAATTTGGCGATTGTGGCCATTGCTGCAATGAACAATGGATACATATGGCCCTTCTTTTCACTACACCTGTATCTTTGAGGTAAAAACCCAGTAGTGCAATTGCAGGGTCATATGGTAGCTCTACTTTTAATTTTTGAAGGAATCTCCACACTGTTTTCCAAAGCAACTGCACCAACTTGCATTCCCACCAACAGTGTAAGAGGGTTACTCTTTCTCCACAGCCTCTCCAACACTTATTGTTTCCTGTCCTGTTAATTTTGGCCATTCTGACTGGTGTAAGGTGATATCTCAGTGTGGTTTTGATCTTAATTTCCCTGATAGCTAGTGAGAATGAACATTTTGTCATGTGTCTGTTAGCCATTTTTATGTCTTCTATGAAGAAGTGCCTCTTCATGTCTCTTGCCCATTTTTTGATGTGATCATCTTCTTTTTGGATGTTAGGTTTGAGTAGTTCTTTAAGGATCTTGGGTATCAGCCCTTTTCTGTAGTGTCATTTGCAAATATTTACTCCCATTCTGTGGGTTGTCTCTTTCTTTTGTTGACTGTTTCCTTTGCTGTCCAGAAGATTTTTATTTTAATGAAGTCCCAATGGGCAGGAGACATTAAGAGGTACTTCTCCATAGAAGATATATGGAGTACTTGGTGTGGGGCATAAACAACGAATCTTGGAACACTGAAAAAATAAAATTAAATTTAAAAAAGTAAAATAAAAGAACAAAAACCGTGAGAATGAATTTTAAATTTAAAGTGAAAACTTAAAAAATAAGAATAGAAAAAAGTTAAAAAGAAAATAAGGTGAACAGCTGTGTCTATAAAGTGTACAGCTCTTGGTGTAGTACAGTGAGCTAATATATTGCTTTTTCCCTGATTCTGGGGTTTTACAGTTTTACAGAGACCCTTTGGTGTTGTCCTCTTGTTCTATCTTGTCTTCTGGTGGGGGGCTGCTGCGCTGTTTTTCAGTCAGTGTTACCTGGGCTGAGTCTCTCTGCCCCTTTTCTAGGGGCTGGGCCCCATAGAAACCAGATTTTCAGGCTTTTGTTCTCTGGAGGATTTGTTTTTTGTAGCTTTTTTCAGCTTTTCAGAAAGTCAGGCCAGAGTAAGTTCTCTGCGCCCAGACGTCCAGCAGAGACAGGCCTCAGCTAGCAACCCTCTTGATGTTGCACTCACACAGACTCTCTCTGTATTTTACCCTTTATCTCTCCACTTCTCACAACAGTGCACACCTGCAGCAGCTAGTCAGAATGGCGCCCGAAGCCCCCGCATCATTTCTCTCCCATGCCATGGAAACCCCGAGTAAGTTTGAGTGAACTAGCCCTCTACTTAGGTTGCTTTTCAAGTCATCTCTCTTTCTTGTCTTGATGGTGACCTTTGCCTCTTATTTGGGCATCCCACTATACTTAGTATAGTCTCATTTAGTATGGTCTTCCAAGACTTATACTAAATTCTTATGGTTATAAAAAAGACTCACTACTTCCATTTTTTTAACCAGATGATGATTTTGATTGAATCTCATTTCCTTTTCCTGATTATGCATCTGGCTTACTCCTGGTTATTTGAGTCTCAAGAAGGAGAATCTAGTAAGTCTCTGAAGTCTCTATCTATATCTTCCACTCCCTTGCCCATCTTTCAAATCAACATTTTTATAGTATGCTTTGCATAAATAGTGCATTTTAAGCCACAATTTACACCTGCTGAAGTGCATAATCTTTCTGCATATCTTCTACAACATGACTTCCAAAGTCATATCTTAAAATATGTCTTCTATCCTGAGCAACATACATTCATTTTCAACAGTCCATTACTCTACAATTAGCTGTGCACTAATTTCTCAAATTATTCTCTAAAAGTTTCCCATAAACAAACATGTTTCTCTTTTTTTATTTTTCATTTAGGCTCCAAAAAGATCTCCATCATACAGAAATACCTGAGTTTCCTTTCCTTTACTGTTTCCTCTTAGTTCCAGGACATTATTAATACCCTAAAACATGTTTCTCATCTATTGAGAGCATTCCCTCATTCTTTCCTCACTTCCTCTTCCAACCTTTAGTATATCTTCCTCTGATTACTTAAATAGCTATGTACATTAAAACATTTACTCAAACTTACTCTTTTTTTTGGCTATTATATTCTTTCTTTTTCTATATCTAGAAAAAGTTCATTAACTTTCAGATTCAAAGTCAAAAATCACATCCAGTTGAAGTATTCCTCATGTTCTGTACACCTAAGCAGAATAAAATATTCTTCTATAAGCTTGGTGCTTATAGAACCAGTAGGAGTAGTTAATTGTAATTAATTGTAGTTAATTATCTACATGTGTTTTCCACATTAAATTGTAAATATTTTGTAAATATAACTATTTGCCCCTGAGTGTGTCACAAATTCAAGTATAGTTCCTGGTTACTTTTTGTGCTATTATAGTAGCAGAAGGATTATGGGTCCAAGAATGCCAGAATTTAGCCTTCCAGTTACATCATCTCTTAAGAGGGCTCTTAATGGAAATCTTCACATATGTGGAAATCTTCGTATTGAAATCAGAGTACCATTTAATTTACAGCATTGAAAATTAACATTATTCCTTTCTACTTGTAAAATATGAATGGTAGACAGCCTGGACTCCACTCAGACTATAAACTCCTCCCAAAGGTAAGGGGAGCTGGGAAGGAGTGGACTTAAGCAGCCTTGGGCATCAGTGAGAAGTAAAAAGTTCTCCTAGTGTTAATAAATGTTTGTACAGCATTGAATTGTGTATTGTAGCTATATTTGGAGCAGACAAGAGATAGGTACATAATAAATAAACAATACCAATTTTATAAAGCCTATTCAATATCATAGGTTAAGAAACGTATAATCATTCATAGTATCCAGTTTTTCCCCTTTAGTCCTTAAATCATTCTCATTAATGGCTAAAGCTTTTAAACTCTTCATATCTTTGAAAGATAATCAAAATAATTTAATTATATTATATCTCATTGAAATCCAACAACACAGTAGAGCTCAGTTGTCAAAATGACATAAGTTTTAAGTGAAGTCTACTTCTATAACAAAATATTTCCAGAATATCTTATATAACACCAAGTACTGAAATAGAAAATCATGACTGCTTCTGTGGGTATGACTCAGTATTCTGTGGGATGACTTTAATATTTGAATAGGTTCTTATAATTTAAATAACGCAGATATTCACAAAACCCAAATTCACAGGAACAGCAGTACATAGGAGTAGGGCATTATACTATGACTTAATCAGGTTTTAAGTATGACAATTGAATCAATTTTTAATGGAGTTATTAAATTCCATTACTTTTTATCTAGTGAGATAAATAGCACTGAAAAAATAATTGAATTGTCTCAAATAAACATAAATCATAGAAATGTGTGATATGATTAGCATGGAAAGAAGTAGAAAAGACATATCTGATATATTTTTAACACCAGAATTCCTTGATCTTCACTTTTTTCATTTTTGATTTTGAAAGATTAAAAAAAACTCTTCTGTCTCATAGAATAATTATGTTAATAAATAAAAATACTTTGTTTAAGAAAACTTGTCTAAAATCTCAATGTGGATCCATATGTAAGTAACTGACATTATCTAGATCTGAGTTCTGTCTTGAAATAATAGTATAGGAACACAAGTTACTTTTACCAACTAAAAGAACCCTAATTTTTTATCATATATGTAAAATAAAATTTGTGGTTGTTCATCAAAATCTGAAGATGTTCATTGCAATGTTTCAAACTCATTACCTTAATACTAGATAGTATGAGAAAATGTGGAGAATAAGGGCTTCTGTGTTAATTTGCTATTTCTTCCAATGCCAAGTACAGATATCCTTATATATTTCAGTAATCTTTCCCTAAAACTGTTTCTCCAAGGGTAAATGTTTCACCCTAATATACTTTGAACTTTGAGCACTAAAATTTGAACTGTGCATTATTCTTAAATGGGTTCTACATAATCTGCCCTATCCCTCCAACCTCAGTTTTTATACCTTTCTCCATTCATTTCCCACCTGTCACAGAGGCTGTTCTTTCTCCCCCTTCTTCTTCTTCTACTTCTTCTTCTCATCCTCCTCCTCCTTCTCTCAACATTTAGTTTCCTTTAATGACCCCCATCTCCCTTCGGGCTTATTTCTGCTCCTCAAATACACTGAGCATGTTCTCACTCCAGGGCTATTTGACCATACTGCTCTCAACACTTTATAAGGCTTATTCCTTGATACCCAGTAAGTTTGAGTTCAAATGTCACTTTCACAGAACAGGCTTTACTGATATACCTATCTGAAGAATCTTCCTGACCATAAAAGCTTCTACATCATTACCACATTATTATATTTTTTTCTCTTTATATATTTAGTGTTTTGGAAATTATTGGATTTATTTATTCATTTATTAGTTTAATGTCAGTATCTCCCCATGGACTCTGCATGTCCTATCACAAAGGGGGGCATTTTCTATTGTTCTCTTATCTCTCCAGTGTTTGAAGCAATTCCCAACACATAGAAATTTCACAGACATGCATACACACACACACACACACACACACACACACACACACACTCCTCTGTGGCAGTTGGGTTGTAATGGTTTACAAGATTCAATTTTGCAAAACATCTCTTCCTAAGTTCCTGAATATCGCATTGGTAGCTTGAAATTGTCCAGGTGGCAGCTTTTTCTTCAAAGAATCAAAGAACACTACAAATCAGGGCTTTTTTTTTTTTTTGAGAGTCTGTTGTTAAATATTTACTGTCTATCTAAATATGACAGAGATAATGAAATTCTTCTATAACTGTAAAATTCCTTTCCTATACCTAAGATCTGAAGTGAGAGAAATATATATGAGAAAGATCTTTATTCTTTCTGTATATGATACCAGTCTAGTGAAAAACAAACAAACAAATGAACAAACGAAACCTGAAAACAAAAATGATGCCTCTAAGCCACAGATAGGAAAAACAGCACAGGAAATCATTAGGAAATCATCCATCATATCACAAGGTTTAGCACCAAATAATTCTGAAGAATAACCAATATTTCTGGCTATATTAATTGATTCTTGAATTCTGATCGTATTCCAATTTCTAAGTGATGATCACAAAAACTGTGTTTGGCCACAATGTACCTCCTACTTTTTCTTGTCACAAGTAATGTGCTCATATATCTATTTATTCACAATTACAGTCTGTCCTTTCTGATGTAAAAACAGGACAGGAGCTAACTTTTGTTCTTCTCTGGTATCAAAATATAAGTCCAACCTTCAGGCACCCTATTATCTGAAGATGACATGTTTTTTTTTTCATGGTAAAACACTTCATGTTGTGTATTCAGAACTTCAGTACTACCAAAATAGTGCCTACATTATGAATACAGGTACTTCCTAACAGAAATGATGCCATTGACTATGACATTGTGAGATAAACTACTGAAGGAAATAATGAGTAGTTATTTTTTATTAGATATTTACTATGCTAGGCATTATGTCATGTATTTTGTATTTATTGTGTTATTTTTTATTCAATCAGCTCATTGCTAGTATGAATAAGTTATTTTTATTTTAATTTTTAAGATGAGGAAATGTATAATTAGACAAATTTTCCCATGGTCTCGCTGGTAGTAAAGGAAATAAAATTCAAATCCAGACACTTTAACTTTATAGTTCATATATTTCATATAGGTCTCAAACATACTGTTGTTCCAAAAAAATTAAAATCACTAATGACAGTTCAGAGGGCTTGGGCTATTCAAAAGGCAAAGAATCAATACATACCCAAAGGATATTGTCCTCTAAAATGGGAAGTAGGGCATGTATAAATATGTGTGTGTGTTCAGGCACACATCTCTCCTGTAGATCATTCTGAAGTATAATTTGCTTGATTGAATGACTTATTCATTCATTTTGTTTGGGCAGAAATAAAAAAAGTATAGAACCTAAGTCACACTTAGGATGGTTGGATTAGGTGATAAAATTACATATGAATATTTTAAAGGGGTTTGCATAGATTTTTACATTTATCAAAGGAGTAAGTAAACATATAATTGATGACATTTTTCTGAAGTAAGATATGATGGAAATTTGCATAAATGCCAAAAATTAATAGGCTTTTGGAAAAAAAAATATTCCAAGTAGCAAGATGTACAACCATGGAATTAATATGTTGAAAAATCATTAAATAATCAATTTGAATTTGTTATATCCTGTCTCACCAGAAATTTACCCTGTTTTAGTAGAAAAGCAAGAAATAGATATTTTAGCCTTCCTTATTTCATTATGGTTTTTGGTATTGTTAAATAAATGTTTCCAGAATATGCCCTAATATTAGGGGTTGCCCATCGCTTATGGAGCTGGGACTCAAAGAAGTTATGAGTCAAAGGGAAGATGATATCTGTCTGGACAGTGCATGATCTGCCCCTCCGCCATGCCCAAGCCACCAGAAACTTTGGTGGAGGTACCTGTGAATGTGGGTGAAAGCCCCTCCAGGCTCCCCCCCCACCAAGAATCCAGAAAGTCATGTACCCTATGGGCCAGGGAAATATGTCCTTTGTGTGCTTATCCAAGACACATTGTTCCATTTAATCCTCCTCCTGGTAATCGAATCTCTGTATCTCTTATCTGTATTCCTTGATCCCTCTGCTTCAATGGTCTGGCTTCTGTGAGTTTAAGCAATCACTCTGTACCCTGTAGTAACAATACTAATCCTGTTTATAGGGCAGGTGCAAAAGCAGTTAAAGATTTAACTGCACTGCCCAATTTCCTCATTTTGAATAATAAAAGACTGGGACCCTTGACAGTCAAGAGAGACAAAGGCAGAGAAAAAGGCAGCGAGCCTGTGAAGCAAGAAACAGAGAGCAAGAGAGAAGTAGAGAGAGCAAGAGAGACAGAAGCAGAGAGCAAGAGAGACAGAAACAGAGAGCAAGAGAGACAGAAGCAGAGACAGAAGCAGAGGTAGAGAGTCAGAGCTAGAGAGCCAGTGCCAGAGCCAGAGCCTGGGCCGGCTTCATAGGTCTCTCTGGACTGATCTTGGGTCTGTTGGCTTGCATCAGATCTCTATGTCTGTGTCATTACTACGCCTGCCAGACATCCCATGGTTCAGGACCCACATCTCTGCTAAGGCTGGTTTCTGGTGGCTTGGGCATGGCGGGAGGGACGGATCACTCACCGTCCCCGACAGATATCTATTCTCTTGTCTGGTTGTAAACAAAACAAAACACAAGCAAAGAAAATAAAACAAAAAACTCTCAAGGCTTGTATAATACAATTTATATATTAATTCCATTGTCTTTACAGAGCTGATGTAGAAAGCATAGCCTCTGGTTCTTTAAGCAGTTATAAGATTTTTCTTATTTCATTTCTTTTTTGCCCGAAGTCACCTGGGTCTCAAAAGTTGACGGAGTCACCGTGGGGAAGATGGCAGTTGAAGCACAGCTCCTGCCTCACGGGAAAACTCACTGACTTCCGTTAAGTCTCAGTGAGAAGGTAGCAATAGAAGCAAAGATCCTGCCACCAGAAAATAACCCCACTAGGCCTGATGTGGTCACAGTGAGGAAGGGCAGTCTGAGCCTCACTCCTGTCCTGTGAATGGCATGAAACTGGCCTCTCCTCTTTCTACTCATCGGTCTTTATCTTAAAAGTAAAGCACAATATTCTTGACAGGGCCTCGGGGTAACCAAAACTCCTTGCACTCAAGAGAGTGTACTTTTTGCACTTTCTTTTTAAATCTCCTGCAGATCTTTGGGGATGTTGTTGAGGCTTTTGAATGGTCAAATGAGTGGTTAAATATAAAAATAATAAGGTATTAATAAGAGCATTGTACAGAGAATCTATAAATAAAGTCTTCCATGACGCTTACACACTCAGTTACTAGGAAGAGGCTTGTACAAGCATTTTACTTTTGCAAAATAAATTACACTTCTCTTTGGGATGATTAATATGCCAGACAGACTGATGCCTGGCCAGTTTGTTAATAATTTAGCTTAACCTATAAGTTTGCATGTAACTAACTCGCCTAAGCATTTTAATTATTTTATTTCCTTTCTTTTCTGAAAGACCTGCTTAAAAAATACCACATGATTAATCCACTCTTTATTGCCTGGAAACAAGATGTAAGAAATTATAAAAAACCTTACTGATCAAATCTGTCCCCATTTTGGTTGAGGGATTTGACATAAATTGTAGACATGTACACCTGAGAAAATATTTTTCACTGATCAATGCACTGTATTCTCTAAAATCACCTATTGTAAAAAAATTTTTCCTTTTAATCTATAACTTGTTGCCTATAAATAAAGACATTGAAAGTCAGCCAGACAGAGATGCCTGGCAGGTGATCGAAAATAATCATTTGCCGACACCGTCCTTCCTTCAGGGACTGGTTCAGCTGGAGCTGGCCTCCAGTACTTTTTTTTATTTTTTATTTTTTTATTTTTTAAGATTTTATTTACTTATTTGAGAGGGAGTTTGAAAGAGAGAGTGCAAGCAGGGGGAGCAGCAGAGTAAGAGGGAGAAGCAGATACTTCATTGAGCAGGGAGGTCAATGCAAGGTTCCATTCCAGGATGATGGGATCATGACCTGAGATGAAAAGAACCATTTAACCTACTGAGTCACGAAAGCACCCCTTTCTTCTCACTTTTTAAATAAACATTTAATTTTGCGGGCAGCTGGTGGCTCAGGCATTTGCCTCATATTGGGCTCTCTGCTCATCAGGGAGCCTGCTTCTCCCTCTCCCTCTGCCTGCTACTCTCTCTCTCTCTTTTTCTCTTTATGTTAAATAAATAAATAAAATATTTTTAAAAATGTTAAAATAAAACAAAATAAATAATTTTAAAATAGCTTTAGATATACAGAAAAAAATGTAAAGAAAATATAAGCTGGAGGGGCACCTGAATAGCTCAGTTGGTTGGGCAGCCAAGCTCTTGATTTCAGTTCAGGTTGATCTCAGGGTGGTGGATCAAGCCCCACCTTGGTCTCCATACTCAGCAAGGACTCTGCTTCAGATTTCTCTCCTTCTCCCTCTGCCCCTCCCCACACCAAGGTACCTCCCTAACACAAATAAATAAATCTTTAGAAACAAATAATAATAAAGATAATGCAAAGTTCCCATTTACCTCCTACCCAGTATTCCCTATTATTAAAATCTTTTATTTATATGATACATTTGACTTCGTTTATAATTAATAAAGATACACTATCAATCGAAGTCCATACTTTGTTCAAATCTCTTTGTTTTTACCAAATGTCCTTTTTGTGTGTGTTAAAATCTCATCCAGAATACAATATTGTATTCAGTCATTGTATTTTCTGAGGTTCCTTTTGGTTGCCTGTTTTTCAGCTTCCTTGTTTTGATGACCTTGACAATTTTGATAAGTAACAGGTTAGCTATTTTGTAGAATGTCCTTCAATTGAGATTTTTCAATGTTTTTCTCATGATTGTTGGTGGGTTAAGGGCTTAGGGGAGCAAGACCACAGAGGTAGACTGCCTTCCTCATCACATCATATCAGGAAACATTAACAGCATGATTTACCATTCTTCATGTTAACTGATCACATTCTGCAGATAATATTGGACTTTTCCATTTTAAAGTAACTTGTTTCTCTCCTTTTCTATACTGCATTTTTAAAAAGGAAGGCAATATATGTAGTTTACTGACTCATTCCTTACATAATAAGTGAAAAGTTATGAATGCCACATAGTGAAATTATATGGTATAATATCCTTTCAGACTGGCATGCTTTACATGGCATCATGTATTTAACATTCATTTAGGTTTTTTGTGTCTTGATGGAACATGTCTTTTCAGTCACTGTCTCATTGCATGAATATACATAGTTTGCTTACCTGCTCAATTACTGAGAACATTTTCATGGCTTCTAGTTTTAGGCAATTGTAAGCTGAAGGCAGAGGCTCAACCATTGGGCCACCCAGGTGTCCCTATAAGATTCTATCTTTAAAACAAGTTTTAAAATCTAATAATGTGAGTTCTTCAACTGTGTTATCTTCTTACAATATTTTCTTGGCTATTCTAGCTCTTCAATTTCCACATAAACTTTAGATTAATTTGTCAATATATGTGAAAGAATTTGCTGGAATTTTGATTGTTGAATCCAAACTGAGAATCATTAACTCTTAACAATGTTGAGGTTTTCAATGAAAGAACACAGAATATTTTTTCCCTTTATTTAAATCTCTAGTTTATTGTTATCAGTTTTGAAATTTTCTACCTATAAATCCTGTATGCAAGTTGTTAGATTTATACCTAATTTTTTTGGTGTGATTATAAATGGTACTATGCTTTTGATATCAAACTCCAATTTTTCATCTCTGGTATTTCCGAAAGAAATTAACTTTTGTATATTAACCTTATATCCTGTTGTCTTGTTCTTATTTTTTATTAGTTATAGGAGGTTTTTTTGTTTTTGTTTTTGTTTTTGTCTTTTGTTTGTTTTCCTCTGTTTCTTTTGTAGATTATTTGGCTTTTTCTACATAGAGAATCCAATCATATGTGATGGTTTTCTTCTTTTCCAATTTGTATACATTTTATTTATTTTTTATGTCTTATTATACTAAAGTAATTCCATTTTGATGTCAAATTGTAATGGTGAAATAGGAAATCCTTGACTTTTTGCTAGTACTAAAGTAGAACTTCCAGTCTCTAACCATTAAGTTTAATATTAGTTATAGGTTTTTTTGGAAATATTTTTTATCATGTTGAGGACTTCTCCTTCTGTTCATATTTGGTGAAGGGTTTTTTTCTCATGAATGAGTGTTAGATTCCATAAAATGTTTATTTTGTTTCCGTTGACAGAATATGATGGACTATATTAATTTTTAAATGATAAACCTGCCTTTCTTGTTTTTAATAAATCCCATAATAAATAAAATACTTTATTGCATTTCCACTAGATCACCTCAGTGCTTAAAAACTTCTTTGCCAGGCACCTGGGTGGCTCAGTGGGTTGATGCCTCTGCCTTCTGCTCAGGTCATGATCTCAGGGTCCTGGGATAGAAGCCTGCATCAGGCTCTCTGCCCCACGGGGAGCCTGCTTCCTCCCCTCTCTCTGCCTACTTCTGATATCTCTCTTTCTGTCAAATGAATGAATAAAATCTTTAAAAAACAAACAAAAAAAACTCCCTTGCCTTTTATTTCAACAGGGATGAGTTCATCTCTCTCTTCTTTTTCAATAGTCTTAAATAAAGCCTTCCTTTCCTGTTTAACTTCATCCAGTGCAATTTTCCCTTGACAATAACAGGTGTTCCAAATTCCTGTATTAGCCATATGTTTGTCTCCCATATTGACTTCCTCATGTACTTCTCCAGCAGAGATTGTCTTCAGCTACTCTTATTTTATGTATTATTATATTTCCCTCCATGTGTGCTGTGCTGATATTTTAAAGGGGAGGAAGAACATTCTATAAACTTCTGACTAAACTTTAGTCATGTATTGCAACTTTGTCTGAGAGATCTATCCTTCTGCATATCTTTCTCCTGCTGCTCTCTACTTTTTTATCTGGCTGCTGTATTTCCAACCCATTTCTCTAAAGTGATATAAAACCATGAGGCCTGTTGACTGCACCCCCAAACTATAGTTAGACAGCAAGACTCGAAGAGATATAAGTTGGGAGAAATTTCTCCTCACCCCAAGAACAAATTTCAGAATATGCTGGCTAAGTTCTTTGCCCTGGAAAGCAGCTCATTGCTATGGAGAAGTCTCTGAGATTGTTTCATAATGCTTACTCTTGCTTTCTCCTGTTAAAGGTTAGAAGATACTTTTTTTTAATTTCCACTGTAAAAATCTAGTGAATGTATATTGTAAAAATTCCAGAAGGTTTTTTTCTCAACACTCAAGAAAGTGTTGGGAAACCCCTAAGTCTGAATCCCCCATGAGTTTCTTCTTCTCATGCTGGTCTCAACTCAGTCTCTAGCATTTCATCAAAATTATGATTTAAGTGTCCTTATTAGTTTATTCCTCAACAACTTCTACTCTAGTTAAATTGACCTTGGTTTCTGTATCTCTGTGAATGAGTCTGTGTCTCAAGATTTCAGGGTAGTAGTTTACCCAGTGACCTCAATTCTTAAAGGCTCCAAGAAAAATTGTGCTTATCAGTTAGTCCAGGATGGGAGTAAAGACTGCTTATTTATCTAATAATTATTTTAAGTGTTATTATTACTATTATTAATTCTAGTTTTTCTCTTCTCCCCTCTTTAATATCATACACCAAACCTTCATATTCTATAAAAATGGCTTGGTGATCAGAACCACACAAGTGAAAAATTCCCTAGAAGCTCCAGAGATGCAAAAATATCTAATATTTTTATCATTGTATATATTTTTCACTTTTACAGGAATAATATCTCATTGGAGATCCACACAAGGCAAGAAAGTTAGGACAAAGAGAAAAATATTACAGTTTTGGAACAATATAATAAGGGATTTTAATCAGACCAGAATAGAAATTTTCTCTTTTCTATTTTCATTGAAGCCTACCATAAATTCTTTTAAGGATAATGAAAATATGTAATTTATTATTTTACTTATATCTGTATCTTCAATATCTATGTTACTATATCTATATATTTCACTTTAGAATTTGCATTCGCTTGCTTTCAACAATTTTTTAAATGTTCATTAAATTTATTCATTAAATTATGATAACGTGTCTTCTTGATTATGGTACTTAAAAAGGTAAATATAAATATTTTGGTAGCTTCATTAGAAAATTATGTTTGTCAGTATTGTTTACACATTGTTGTTTAAAAACTTTAAATCTGTAGTGTGTACTAAGCATTCTAAGAGTTTCAATGTAAATTGTAGTTAACATTTTAAAGTAAATATGAGCGTTATGTCCTGAGGTGGAAGTATAATTCAGCAGATTATGTTTGAGCTACTTTAATAATCACTGTACAAACAATCACTATGCATTTATAGTAATCCAGACTATACTTTCAAGTAAAAAAGATAAAACATTGTTTTCTAAGTTTTCTTACAGTTATTTATTATTTATTCTTCCATTAATTTGCTAGATGTTGAAAAATGGGCCAAAGGGTGAACATTATTTAAAACTTTGGTTAAAATTTTTACATTTTCTCTGTGACTATAACAATTTACTCTCAGTCACACAATGACTGAGAATGCCTGTATTTTCATACCCTTTTCAGATACAGAGATATACAGTCTGCATGTATTTGAAATATGTAAATACCCATGAAACTACCAACACAAAAGCTAATAAACATATATACATCTATCCCAGAAGTTTTATTCTGCCCCTTTGAAACCCAACCATTTCTCCTCTCCCCTCTTTATCCCTAATTGCTGAACTGCTTTCTACACTGTAGATTAGATTGCATTTTCCAGAATTTTATATAAGACAATGGACGATAATGAAAAATATGGAGAATTTTCAGTCTGACTTTTTTCACATATGATAATTATTTTGATATTTGTTCATATTTCCCATAAAAATAAACAATTCATTTTTTGTTATTGGGTAGAATTCCCTTATATGGATATACCATAAGTTATTTATCTTTCACATATTCATGAGCATGAGATTTCTTTCCAGTTTGGATTTATTGTAAGTAATGCTTTTGTGAACATTTTGGTCAGTCTTTGTATTGACATATACATTTATTTTTTATGGGTAAATACCTAGGAAAGGAATAGATGGCCATATAGTAAGTGTATCTTTTACTATTTTTTTTATCTTTAACTTTTTTAAGAAACAGTAAAAATAGTGCTTTCCAAAGTGTTTGTACAATATTACTTTCCAATCATTTATATATAAGATGTCCAGTTTCTCCATAACTTCACTCTAAATGATATATATATTTTTTATTTTAGCCATTCTAGGGAATGTATAGTATATCTCATTGTAGTTTTAATTTATATCCCACTAATGAAAAATAATGTTGTGTCATTAAAATCTTTATTTGCCGTCTATATATGTCTTCTTTGGTAAAGTGCTCAAATCATTTGTCCATTTTTCAACTTAGGTTGACTTCTTTTGCTTAAATTGTAAGAATTTTTTATAGATTATGGATATGAGTCTATTATCAAATATGTATTTTGCAAGTTTTTAATTTGATGAAACCAACTAACTGATTATTTCCATTATAATCTATGATTTTTATTCTGTATTCAAGAAATCTTGCAAAAATCAGTGTCACTAGTATTTTTTCCTTTCTTATCTTCAATAATATTTAGAGTTTGAGCTCTTGTGCGTAGGTCTGTGATCAACATTGAGTTAATTTGGCTGAAATACTCAATATTTATCTATCCAACTGTTTTAGTACACTTTGGAAAGACTATACTTTTGTGAGCGAGTTGTTTTGGCATTTTTGTTGAAAAAATGACCATATATATTTTAGGACTCTATTTAGAGACTTTATCATGTTTCTTTGTTTGTTTTGTTTTTTAGATTTTATTTATCTTGTGCTAGACAGAGAGAAAATGCAAGCAAGGGTAGGGGGATATGGAGAGAGAGAATCTCAAGTAGACTCCATGCCAAGCCTGATGCAGGGCTCTATCTACGATCCTGAGGGGTGCCTGGGTGACTCAGTCATTAAGTGCCTGCCTTCAGCTCAGGTCATAATCCCAGAGTCCTGGCATCGAGCCCCGCATCAGGCTCCCTGCTTGGCAGGAAGCCTGCTTCTCCCTGTCTCACTCCCCCTGCTTGTGTTCCCTCTCTAGCTGTGTTTCTCTGTGTCAAATAAATAAAGTCTCTGTCAAATAAATACAATTAAAAAAAAAAAAAGATCATGACCTGAGCCAAAATAAAGAGCCAGATGTTCAACCGACCAAGCCACCCAAGCACCCTCATCATGATTTTTGATCTACACGTATAGCTTTATGCCAAAACACACTCTCTTGATTACTGTACCTTTATAATAATAAAACAAGTATTAATAGTACATAGTGCAAGACCTCAGATTGTTTCTCTATTTCATAGTCAGTTTGGCTTTGTTAGGTTGTTTGTATTTTCACATAAGTTTTCAACCATTTTACTAATTTCTACAAAAGCCTGCTGGGATATTGATTGAGGGTTCCTTGAACAATAGATCATTTCTTGAGAGAATAGACATTTCAACAATAATGAGTTTTCCAATCCATAAACATGATATATTTCTCCATTAATTTGGCTCTTCCTTAATTGTTATCATCAGTTATTTCATTTTCCAGGATATTGGATTTGTATATATTTGTTCAAACGTACTCATAAGTATGTCACATTTTAGAGATCACATATCTCTATCATAGAATGAATATGTTCAGTCATTCACCATTTACTATAATCTGAGCTCCAGATATTTTGTGGGTGAGTTTTATAAGAATGACTATATTCTTTGTATTCATTGTTCATGGAGGGTTTTTGTCAAGTATGACTATTGACTATAATCAAATGCTTTTTCTGCTGTATTGAAATGATATTTTTACTTTTTATATACTAAATTTTATGGATTAATATTTCCAATATTAAACCAGACTTACATTTCTGATCTGAAAAAAATGATCATGATATATTAAACTTTTTACTATACATTTCTAAACTAAATATATATTGCTGAACTAAATTTGATAATGTTTTGTTGAAAATATTGGCTTTTGTGGTCATGAGGATTATTGGTATGTAGGGTTGGGACTTCTCGCTACCCCCATTTTAATGTCTTCTGGCAATTTGGGACTTATAATATTAACTTAGAAGTATTTTGTTCTCTTCAATATTCTGGGAAAGTTATTTCAGAGTTTGTATTGTTTATTTTCTAAATATCTCATAGAATTAATAAGTCAAACACTATAGGTCTGAAATTTTCTTTCTGGGGAAGTTTTCAACTAGAAGTCTAATAATTTTCATAGTTATCAAGTTTCCACAAGTCAGTTTTGTTAGTTTATGTTGTTCAAGGAATTTGTTGATATCCTCTTGTCATTCTCATTGATACTGTCAAATTAACTGGCATAAATGTGATTTTTTTAAGGTCTATAATGTCTTCACTCATTTATGGTATAAATATTTCTGTCTTCTCTTGTAAAAAATTAGTTGACTCAAGTCTTATCAATTTTATTGCTACTTTTCAAAAAGAATGAGCTTTTGTTTCATTGATTTTTTTTTCCTTTTAGGGCATAGATTTCTGATTTTCCATTACTATTTTTCTCCTGTTTTTATTGATTTAAATTTTCTTTTTTTAGATTTATTTATTTATTTATTTTAGGTTGAAGCCTAGGCCATTAAATGAGATCTTCCTCTCTTTTCTAATGCAGACAGTCCATAATTTATGATGGTTTAACTTACAATTTTTTCCTTTATATTGGTGTAAAAGCAATACATATTCAATAGAAGTTGTACTTTAAATTTTGAATTTTTACTTTTTTCCCAGGCGAACATTATGTAGTACAATACTGTCTTGTGATATTTGGCAGTTGCAGCCACCTGAAGCTCCTAGGCAGCCATGCCATCATGAGTGTGAATAACCAGTACATTTAAAACCATTCTGTACCTATAAGACCATTCTTTTTTTCACTTTCAGTATAGTATTCAATAAGTTACTTGAGCTTTTCAGCACTTTATTATAAAATAACTTTTCTGTTAGATGAGTTTGCCTAACCATAGATGGCTGACTATAAACTTTCTGCGCAAGTTTAAAGTAAGCAAGATTAAGCTATGATGTTCAGTAGGTTGAGTATATTAAATGCAACTCCAACTTAAAATATTTTCAGTTTACAGTGGGTTTATCAAAACACTATCCCACTGTAAGTCAAGGAAGTTCTGTAGAGGCATGTCTTGCCATAGTTTTCTATAAAAGCTGTTTCAGATGCCTCATGAATCTGAGGTTATCTTTTCATTTTCATTGAGATCTAACAACTTTTCATAAATATTCACTAGTCCATTATTTTAATTGTGTTGATTGTTTTCCAAATATTTGGGGATTTTTCAGGTTCCTTTATTTTATTGATTTTATTTTTACTTTCCTTCAATTGTAGTCAGAGAACACGCTATGTATGATTCAAATCCTTTTTTTTTTAATATTTTATTTATTTATTTGATAGAGAGAAACACAGCCAGAGAGGGAACACAAGCAGCGGGAGTAAGAGAGGGAGAAGCAGGCTTCCTGCCGAGAGGGGAGCCAGATGTGGGACTCGATCCCGTTTCTCTGGGATCATGACCCCAGCCGAAGGGAGTCGCCCAACCAACTGACCCACCCAGGCGCCCCGATTCAAATCCTTCTAAGTTTATTGAAACTTGTCTTTATATTCCAGAATATAATCTACCTTGGTAAATATTATAAGTAAATTTAAGAAGAACATGTGTTCTGCTGGTTTTGGTTGAAATGTTTTGTAATTATCCATTAGATTAAATTAGTATCACTCAAGTCTTCTACATCCTTACTGATTTTCTGTGTACTTGTTCTATTAATTATTGAGAAAGGGGTTTGAGATTATGGAAACATAATTTGATTTTATAAATTTCTTCCCTCATTTGATTTTGAAGCTATTATTTGGTACATCAACATTTAGAAGATTTTTATGTCCTATTGACAAATTTACCCTTTTATCAGTATAGAATGACTTCCTTGCTGGTAATATTTTTTTCCTCTAGTATCTACTTAAAATAATTTGCCACAACTGTTTTTCTTTTATTTAGTGTGGATGTTGTATATTTTTTTCTATTTTTATTTAGATGTATTTCTGTTTAAATTTATTTTCTCCATTCTAGGGAGTATACAGTCAGATCTTGTTCTAATATGATAATCTGCCATTTAACTATAGTCCCTAGGTCATGTACATTTAATATGATCATCAGTTGTGTTAAAGCTAATATCTTGCCATTTGCTCACTATTTATCCCATCTAGTGTTTCTTCTCTTTTTCCTATTTAGCATTATAACATGTCTTTTGTTATTGTCTTTAAATCTTTTGTAACTTTATTAGCGATAATTCTTTTTAAATACTTATTTTTTTAAAATCTATTACTGAATAATTACAGATAAATAATTTCTATATGCCCTACACCTAGTTTATTCTATTATGAATTTCTCCTGAGACGTTGGCCTATGTTCTGTTTAGAAGTCTATTGTTTAACTCCAAATATTTTGTGATTTTCTAGCTACCTCTCTGTTATTGGCTGACTATAAACTTTCTGCGCAAGTTTAAAGTAAGCAAGATTAAGCTATGATGTTCAGTAGGTTGAGTATATTAAATGCAACTCCAACTTAAAATATTTTCAGTTTACAATGGGTTTATCAAAACACTATCCCACTAATTTAACACTATCCCATTAATTCTAATTTAATTCCTTTGTGGTTTGAGAACATACTTTGTAAGATTTCTGTCCATTTAAATGATTTAGGCGAATTTCATGGCCCAGAATGTGGTCTACCTTGGTAAATGTTCCATGTGAGCTTTAGAAGAATGTGGATTCTGTTTTTGGATAGAGCAGTCGATAGATGTCAATTAAATCTAGGTGATTAATGGTGCTGCTCAGTTCAACTATATTCTCACTGATTTTCTGCCTGCTATGTCTATTAATTATATTATGAGAAGTTGTTTATTTTTCTTGGAAAATCTGTTGGTTTTTGTTTCACTTATTTTGGCATGCTGATAGTGCATACATACTAACTGTCATGTTATCAAGAATTGACACTTCCATCATTATGTAATGTCCCTCTTTATCCCTGAAAATTCCCCTTGCTCTGAATCTGGTTGGGTAAAAATTAATATAGCTATACTAGATTTCTTTTGTTTAGTATTTGCATGAAATATCTTTCTCCATCCCTTCTTAATCTATGTTAAGATTGTTAGGGTGTTTTTATGTACAAAATGTTTTTTTCCTAGACATGTTCTTTCTTTCACTCAGAAAGTCTCTTAACTGATGTACCTAAAAATATTCACTTTTAAAATAATTATTAATATAGACAGATTAATATCTGCCTTCTCTGTAATTATTTTTATTTCTTGTGCTTATTCCTTGTTTGCATTTTATCCTCCCCTTTCTTTTTGTCTTTTCTGGTTTTACTTCAACATTTCATATGATTTCATTCTCTCTCTGCTTTTAGGACATCAGTTATTTCGATTTATAAAAACTTTTGTTTTAGTGGTTGCCTTAAGTGTTCAATATACATTTATAGCTAATCTAAATCCTTTTTTAAATAGTACTCTACTGCCTCATGTATAATGTAGGTAACTTATAGAAGAGTATTCTATTTTTTATAACACTATACACATTTTCCTTATTATATGATATAACCACAAAATACATTACTGCTATTATTATTTTGAGTAGTTATCATATAAACTAAGAATAAGAGAAATAAAATATTTTATTATTCTTCCATTTACTCCTCCCACAATTTTCCTTTCTATATATAGATCTGAATTTCTAACCTATACCATTTTCTTCTGCTTGAAAAATTTATTTTAACATTTTTTCCAAATCAACTCAACTGATTATGTTGTGGTCTTTCACACATAAAGGCTAATGCTACTGGATATAGAATTCTATTTTGGTATTTCTTTATCTTTAATACTTTAAATGTTTTGGCCCACTGTTTTTTCTTTGTTTTTGTTTGTTTTTTTGTGTGTTTTTTTTTTCTTTTTGACAACATGTCTGATAAAATTTTTATCTTTGTTCCTGTATAGATAAAGTGTTTTTCCACTTTGGCTTTATTTAAGCTTTTCTCTTTGTTTTTGGTTTTCTGCAGTTTAAGTATATGAGAGTGCTATTTGGTATTTATCCTGTTTGATATTCTCTTAGCTTCCTGGATCTGTGGCTTGGTTCTCAATATCATTTTGAAAACTTTTTGTCATTAATACTTCAAATATTTTTTCAGCTCTTCTCTTCTTCTGACATCCCAATTATACTTTTCTTCTTTTGCAAGTTTCCTCACAGTTCCTGGGTATTCTGGTCTTTCCTCTCACCCCGCCCCATTCTTTTGTTTTCTTTGCATCTCACTTTTTGAAATTTCTGTTCAATTCACTGATTCTTTCTTCATCTATGTCTAACGTTCTTTTTTTTTT